>OX393552.1:75379889-75525936 GCA_947650365.1 Chamaelirium japonicum | reverse complement strand
CTCCCAGACTCGACAGTACCTGCTCACATGCCTCTTCATGCCCAACAACAGCTGTGTTGAATTGGCCATCGTAACAAAACGTCACACGGATCACATTGTTGTAGGTCTTGGAGAACCTCACTTCCAACAATAACCTTAGAGTAACATGTGCTTTTAATTAGGAGTATTTTTGTCATTTAAAAAGGATAAAAACCAATGAAGTGACTTGCTATAAGTGTATATGTTTTGGGAGAGACCTGTTGTACATATGGATATTTCGGCATCATTTAGTTAATCATTTCTTATGTTAGGTATTTGCCACTTACTACCTCTTTTTTATAAGATAGACATTTCTTATGTTAAGCATATCTTATATTAGGTATCTGCAATGCACTGACTACCTCTTTTTTATTAGATAGGTTTTCGTAGGATATTGGTTTGGATAAACTTAATTTGCATTGAAATATGTGTTCGATTAGAATTTACTTCTTTTTAGAATGTTAAAAGAAGCTCTTACATTATTCCTGCATCTACAATATCCTTATTTACTTCTTTTTAGTTTCTTTTTAGAATGCTAACCGAAGGAAAGCAAAAGGATGCCTTGGTTACTGACATAATCCGTGCACCAACAATTTCTAATAGGGTAATTGTGAGTTAGCAGGAGGAAAGTCTTTACTCCCGGGCGGGGGGGGGGGGGGACATTAGTAAAAAGTAAAATTGAATTAACATCTTTGCCATCGCACTACTGTACATACATGTTGGATCTATCCACCATGCAGTGCATCCATCAAACTACATATCAGGCATCTATACGTACATCAACATTTTACGCCTAGAGAGAGAGAGAGAGGAGCTAAAGATCTAGAGAGATAAATTTCAGAAAAATAGATTAGTAGCATGAATTAGAGGGACGAGCCAGCTGATCAAGTTCAATCGTATTAACATCTTTGCAATCGCACACTGTAGATATATGTTGCTTCGATCCACCATGCAATGCATCCATGAAACTACATATCAGGCATCTATACAGCAACATTTTACGCCCAGAGAGAGAGAGAGAGAGAGAAAGAGAGAGAGAGAGAGAGAGAGAGAGAGAGAGAGAGAGAGAGAGAGAGAGAGAGAGAGAGAGAGAGAGGCTAAAGATCTAGAGAGATAAATTTCAGAAAGACAGATCATAATAAAAGAAAAGAAAAAAATGAGAGGACTGAGAATGGGAGATTTATTGCTGCATTGTACAAATGAAAGATGGAACCGTACGTACTTTCAAGACCCAACAAGGCCCAACAGAAAGAACACCAAACCCTAACGTTCTAGGTAGGTAATAAGGTTCTTGATCGATCTTGAAACCAATGAGCGGTTCTTGATTCTTCTTCAGCTTCCATGCACTTCCTCGATCCCATACATAAACGGAAATCATGCATGCATGCAACGAGTCGACAGATCGACGCACACCCGGCCGACCCTGGCAAGGAGTTGGCGGGCCCAACGGTCGGCCTCACATAGCAGGTTGATAGACAGATGACGATCAACCCCGGACAGAGGGTCGGCAGACGAGCGACCGACTTTGCACCAGAAAATCCCAACTAGCTAGGTTAACACCTATCTAGCTGGGAGGAGATAACTGTGGGTGCAAAATCTGGCAAACGCCCAATAGTGGGACCCATAGCCTTGCCTAGGACCCACGAGTCCAATAGTGAGACCCACAGCTCTGCCTGGGACCCACGAGTCCAACGGTAGGACCTGCAGCCCTGCCTGGGGCCGACGAGTCCAATGGTGGGACTCACAGCCCTGCCTGGGGCCCATGAGTACGATGGTGGGACCCGCAACCTTGCCGGGGCCCACTTGCACTATCTGGGGTCTGATAAATCCCTCCGGTATTTACCAAACCCCGGATATTCCTAGTAATATTTCTGAAATATTTTTCAGATAAACTAAGCCCTTATAAATAGCAAACCCTATAAATGATTCCAGATACAAAATTTCAGACTAGAAACCCACTTCTTGTTTTCCAGAGCTCCTCAAGCCTTCTGGTTATCAGACTCCCTTTCCAGCCTCTGATTACTTGTAAGAAACTCACCTCGACCTATCAAGAGTAGCTCGACTGTTTACTCAGAGATAGTGGATTCAAAGCTAGGTTGCGTCTTACCGCACGGAGATGTAGACTTCGGCCGAACTTCGTCACCACATCTAGTGTCAACTCCCTTTCTACTCTACAGTGCTTGTGTGACAGCCCAGCAAGTCACAACTCAGCGCTTCGAAGCGCGCCACTTCCCGAAGGGTCAAACCTTCAATTGACTGTTGGAGGAGGGTCACGTACGACGGCTGAAATCCTCCCCCACACCTATGTTGAATTGGTCATCGTAACAGAATGTCGCACGGATCACATTGTTGTAGGTCTTGGAGAACCTCACTTCCGACAATAACCTTAGAGTAACATGTGCTTTTAATTCGGAGTATTATTATCATTTAAAAAGAATAAAGGCCAATGAAGTGACTTGCTATAAGTGTATATGTTTTAGGAGTGACATGTTGTACATAGGGATATTTCGGCATCATTTATGTTAATAATTTCTTATGTTAGGTATTTGCCACTTACTACCTCTTTTTTATAAGATAAATTTTCGTAGGATAGTGGTTTGGATAAACTTTATTTGCATAGAAATATGTGTTCAATTAGAAATTACTTCTTTTTAGAATGTTAAAAGAAGCTCTTACATTATTCTTGCATCTACAATATCCTAATTTACTTCTTTTTAGCTTCTTTTTAGAATGATAACAGAAGGAAAGCAAAAGGATGCCTTGGTTACTGACATAATCCGTGCGCCAACATAAAAAAATTTATTAGTTTGATGCACCGCTCTGGAGCATTAATAGGGTAAGTGGTAGGAGCCAGTTGGAGTTGTTTATCTCCAAACTGTTCCCTATTATAGGCAAGGGGCCGGGGACGCTAAGGAGCCTGTTGGAGATGATCAAATAGGGATTATTTGTGAGTTAGGAGGAGGGAAATCTTTACTCCCCGGGGGGTGGGGGTCATTAGTAAGAAGTAAAAATTTTAAAAAAGAATTAGTAGCATGAATTAGAGGGACGTGACAGCTGATCGAGTCCAATCGAATTAATTGTCATCGCACTACTGTACATACATGTTGGATCTATCCACCATGCAGTGCATCCATCAAACTACATATCAGGCATCTATACAGCAACATTTTACGCCTAGAGAGAGAGAGAGAGAGGCTAAAGATCTAGAGAGATAAATTTCAGAAAGATAGATCAAAAGAAAAGAAAAGAAACAAATGAGAGGACTCAGAATGGGAGATTTATTGCAGCATTGTACAAATGAATTAAAGATGGAACCGTACGTACGCTCAAGACCCAACAAAGCCCAACAGAAATAACACCAAACCCTAACGTTCTAGGTAGGTTATAAGGTTCTTGATCGATCTTGAAACCAATGAGGGGTTCTTGATTCTTCTTCGGCTTCCATGCACTTCCTCGATCCCATAAACGGAAATCATGCATGCAAGAAGGATCTGCTAGGTGGAACCATGCAAACAAACCTCAGAGATAGATTATGTAAACGGCCATCGACAACCAGCAAATGCTCGCATGGACATGTCCATCACCGATACGCCTTCCAAAGCGCCTGATCACCACCATTACCAGCCACATCAGCACCTTTGATGTCTCCCGCACACGTACCACCTCATCGTTGGGGATCCCAGGATGCAATTCTTCCAGGCTCGGCAATACTTGCTCCCACGCCTCGTCATGCCCGGCGGCAGCTGAGTTGAATTGGCCATCGTAATGGAAAGTCGCACGGATCCCATTGTTGTAGCGCTTGCAGAGCCTGACTTCCAACAAGTACCTCTCCGGGTGGTTTGGCGCCGTGCCAGAGGCGAGGTGGACGACCCAGCCTTCTTGAACTCCGTTCTGGCGAGAGACGTAGACGGTGCCGTTGTATCGTACTTGGCGGGTACGCCGGGTAGGGTTGTCAACCTCGCACTCGAGGTTTATGGCGGCGTCGACGAGAGGACTGCCGTCGCGGACGATAAAGTCTTCGTGGGTGTCCCTGCCGCCTATGACGACCTGACGGGGAGGCGCGGAGACGGTGGAGCTGGGCGCGGTGAACGTGAACTGGTAATCAACCAGCATCTTCTTGTCTTGTCTTGAGGATGGTGACGAGCTTCTTCGCCTTCTTCTTAGAGGAGAGAGAGAGAGAGAGAGAGAGAGAGAGAGAGAGAGAGAGAGAGAGAGAGAGAGAGAGAGAGAGAGGTTTTAACAGGATTGTCTGGAAAAGAGAGAGACAGAGGTTTTAATAGGATTGTATGGAAAAGCAGACCACACGCTGAGAGAGCCGGGAAATCCCATCAGAGACTGTCGCGTGTGTGTATAACTAGTGCATGCTCGTGCCTTCGGCACTGCAGCAGGCCGCCTTCGGTGGCGACACACCTGTCGGCACAGCAAAAACTTTATGCATGGGTGCCCAAATTCGACGGGGGCCTCAAAATTCGTTCGACGGCCACCACATTTGGCAGGGGCATAAAAATTACATGGTCTCTCTCTCTCTCTCTCTCTCTCTCTCTCTTCTCACACACACACACACACACACACAGCCTGCATCAGCCCCCACAACATCGGGGGTTGTCCGCGAGATTGTCCCGTACCCAACTGGTGCAACACACTCAACTCAAAATAGTAGGTGAAAGGTTAGCTGCAATTAGGTGCCAAGCAAGGCAAAATTGATTATAGTCGTCCCTTTGCCTGCTAGTTTGGGCTGAGTATATAGAACGGACCCTTAGGTCAATCTTCTTAGAATGAGGTTTAACCAAAACTGAATCACAACCGTTTGTTACACCCAACCTGACCGGTGAATTACACTCAACGTCAAATTTCATGCAAAAGAGAATGATATTTAGCTAGAAACGTTTGTCTAGAATGGTCAGCTCGATTAACATGGCATCTGATCACAGCGTCACTTTGTCTAACAATCTGAGTTGAATGCGATTTAGCTAAATGTTTCGGGCTATCATGAGGACACTATCAGCAAAACAATACTTGTCTCCAATTGGTCTTGAAGTAACGGTCTCCAACACATCACTGATTGGACCATACGCCACTATCATGAACTAAATCGATTAAAAAAATAAGGTATATCAATCACCTCCAGTCATCCCGGTGGGTCCCGATGTGCATCACAACCATACATCGTTGGCTGAAGTGGATTCACCGTTATATCACCAGTCATTGTGCGGCTTTGATGTCTGCCGGCCAACTGATCGACCGACTGACTGAGATTTGAGCTCTCCATTTATAATGGCTTCCGCGTCTTCCAAAATAAATACTGGACATCAAACCGAGAGCAATTTTTCCACCCAAGAGCATTTTTGTTACCTCAAAGTTAGAGCATTTTCACCACCCGTTTCATTTGCTGCACTTCCTTTCAGTCCAATCATGAATTGCCACGTCATACGAAATAAAAAGTATAATGACTTTCACGTCTTCAAAAACAAATTAAGAACATATGACTACGTGGAGTCCAGTTCTAAGTGTAGTATCCATTATTGGACCGAAAGGACGTGCAGCAAATGAAACAGGTGACAAAAAAACTGTATTTGAATTTTGAAGTGATTCCAGTATTTTTTTTTATTAGATAAATTACACTTGCTTTTTGAAATTTAGGTTACACCCCCCCAATAGTTACAAAATTATATTTTGCCACCTTCAATCCAGTTTTGATCATATAAAAATTAAAGCCTTAACTTAGTCGCCCCGATGTTTGTAAAAAAATTTAGTCACCTCGAAACCGTGGTTCGAGGTCCAGCTGTCGACACCTGTTATTCCCGTCCTTTTGGGCGGTTTCAGATTGTTGAGATCTACAAAGCCACCGAGAGAATCCCAGGGGGTTTCCATCATAAGGGCCGGATGAGCCGGTCATGAGAGGAGAAAAGCCTGACGGTGGGTGGGCCGGAAGAGCTGTAGCCAAAAAAAAAAACAGAATCTTGAGAGTATTGTAGACAAAGAAAAACCGAAACTGAGAGAGAGAGAGAGAGAGAGAGAGAGAGAGAGAGAGAGAGAGAGAGAGAGAGGTGAAGAGGGGAGTTGGGAACCGGAACCGGCAGCGAGAGGAGCACGGTGGGTTTGATGGTGAGCCGGAGGTCCGGATGTGAGAGGAGCTAGAAGAGGCCTGACAGTGGGGTTTACGGCCTCTCCACTGGGCCTGCAACCGCTCCCATACCTCCAACGGATCTCACCTCGAGCCCTAATTGCTGGATCTCGCCCCTCAGTTTATTCAAATGCTATTTCTCTACCAAAAAAAAGATAAATTACACTTGCCCACTTGAAGTTTAGCTAAAAATTACCAGGATTACGAAGTTTGACAAAAATTTTGCTTTGATCCCTAAAGTTTGAAGGGGGCAAAATGTAGTTTTCGAAACTATAAGGGGTTAAGTGTTTTTACACTAAACTTCAGGGTGTTACCCGAGAGAGAGAGAGAGAGAGAGAGAGAGAGAGAGACAATCCGGAGAGAGAGAGAGAGAGAGAGAGAGAGAGAGAGAGAGAGAGAGAACCCAGCTTTGTTGCAGTGCAGCCCTCTCTCTCCCTCTCGAGCTCTCGGTTCCGATCCCGGCGAACGAGATCCAAAGCCCTCTCAGTTCTGACCGGCTATGAAGTCCCACAGCAGGTCCAACGACAGGGTGCGATGCCCCACGACAGGAGCGGCTCCGGCCGGCTGCGAGAGAGGAGGGGGGGTACTGACCTCTACCTCTCTCCCTCCCTCCACTGACTTCTCCTTCCCCCTCTTCTTCTTCCCCCTCATCACTTCTTCTTCTTCTTTTGAGCCTGAACCGGGAAAAAAAAACAGAGCATTTGAAAAAAAAAAAAAAACAGAGCAAGAGAGAGAGAGAGAGAGAGAGAGAGAGAGAGAGAGAGAGAGAGAGAGAGAGAGATTTGCAGCTGGCTGGGTTGTGACGGGGCTCTGCGGTGCCAACTCCGGTTTCCCCCATCTCTTCTCCTCGGCTGGGATGTGAGGGGGCTTTGGCATAACTGAGAGAGAGAGAGAGAGAATCAGGGAGGGGGGGGGGCTTAACTAACTGACGGATAGAGAGAGAGAATTAGGGAGGGGGGTGCGGGGTGGGACGCTTAACTAACGGGGAGAGAGAGAGAGAGGGGGGGGGGGGGAGATCTTGCGATGAGGGGGTCGGGGTGGCGTAACCGATGGGAGAGAGAGAGAGAGAGAGAGAGAGAGAGAGAGGAGAGAGAGAGAGAGAGGCGCGGGGGTCTGGCAGGGAGAGAAGGGGGACGAATTTCCTTCATCACAGCCGTCCGTTCTACTCGAACCCATGAATCCCATTGCGCTGCAACTCAAGCCTAGATTTTTCTCTCTCTAAGATCTGCACACGATCTCCTCTGTTTTCCATTTCTCTGTTTCAGTTTTGATAGATTTGTGGAGGGTTTTTTATCCGTTCGATTTGAAGGGGTATGAGGATATGTTTGATACGTACAATCAGATCGGATGGACAACTTGTCTCCGAAAGTTGTCTCCCGTGATTTTGAGGATGGCAGGGTTGTAAATAACCCGAACTGCCCTAACATGTTATATAGATTGTGAGAATGGTTTGCCCACACGCCGTGCGGTGAGTACGCGGACCGCAGCATGCGGGAGCCGTGCGTCGCATCGTGGCTGTGGCCATAATGTGGCTCCCTCCGGAAGGGGGGGGGGGGGGGGGGGGGGGGGGGTTTAGCTCATTGGTACATCTAGACCTATTGTGCAAGGACTAATAGGGAGCCGCCCGATCTTTGCTTCAAATACAAACTCTGACATATGTTAGACCGGATTTATGAACTTAAGTGTAGGAAACCACAAAAGCTTCCCTAACAACAAATAAGCACCGGGTGTACGGATCCACATAGTTAAGCTTGCAAGATGAGGCCCTACACTGGACTTGTTTGAGAGAGAGAGAGAGAGAGAGAGAGAGAGAGAGAGAGAGAGAGAGAGAGAGAGAGAGAGAGAAACCCCATGAATAGAGAGAGAGACAGAGAGAGTGAGAGACTGACGCGGGTTAAAGATCGATCAAAAAAAAAAAAAAAACTGAGAGGGCTGAGAATGGGCAATTTTTATTGCAGCATTGTACCAAGATGGAACCGTACGGTTCAAGACCAAACAAAACCCAACAGAAAGAACACCAAACCCTAACGTTCTAGCTTTGTTATAAGGTTCTTGATCGATCTTGAAAACAATGAGCGGTTCTTGATTCTTCTTCAGCTTCCATGTACTTCCTCGATCCCATAGACGGAACGCATGCAAGAAGGATCAGCAGCTAGGTGGTGGGACAAGAAAGCGGTCATCCAGAACCGAAACGCCCTCCAATGTCCCTGATCGCCGCCATTAACAGCCACCTCAGCACCTTTGATGTCTCCCGCGCACGAATCACCTCGTCGTCGGGGAGCCCAGGATCTGACTCTTCCAGGTCCGGCAATACCTGCTCCCAAGCCTCCTCATGCCCGGCGGCAGCTGGGTTGAATTGGCCTCCATCGTAATGGAAAGTCGCACGGATCAAATGGTTGTAGGTCTTGGAGAGCCGGACATTCAAGAAGAACCTCTCCGGGTGGTTGCGGGTCACGCCGGTGGCGAGGTGGACATCCCAGTCTTCTTGAACTCCATTCTGGCGAGAGACGCGGACGATGCCGTTGAATCGTACCATGCCCGGGGTAGGGTTGCCCATCTCGCATTCGAGGTTGATGGCGGCGTGGACGAGAGGACTGCCGTCGTGGACTATAAAGCCCTCGTGGTTTAACCTGCCGCGCACGATGAGCGGACGGCGAGGCCCGCAGACGGTGCGCCTGGGCGAGTTGAAACTGAACCGGTAATCAACCTGCATCTTCTTGTCTTGAAGATGGTGACGAGCTTCTTCGCGTTCGATCTTCTTGGGGAGAGAGAGAGAGAGAGAGAGAGAGAGAGAGAGAGAGAGAGAGAGAGAGAGAGAGAGCCGTGAAATCCCATCAGAGACTGTCACGTATGTGTATAAATGTACAGAGGAATGGATCGTTTGCACACACGCTGTGCGCTGAAGGACTTGACCACACGCTGCGGGAGCCGTGCATCCTGTACCCGGGCCTGTGGGCCTATGGCGGTAGGAGCACTGTCTGCTATTGAACGTTACAATGGGACGTACACGTGGACATAATGATGCGGTCTGGGGGAATCGGCCATCGCTTAGTGCATCGACCTTCGCTTTTGAGAAAAGTAAGTCCATATTAGTAAGTCCAGGCCTCATCTCAGTCCTTAGCCCTCAGCCCTCAGCCCGCCTTAACCCAGAGCTCAACACGCATCAAGTAACCCCGCGAGGCCCTTAGCCTATCGCGACACGTGAACCTCTATCGCCGTTGAGTTCTCATGAAACATGAATCGCCGCCAAGCACTTGCATACACTACAACAAAAAAGACATTTCATGACGGTTTTTAACTGTCAAGAAACCCATTACTTGACAGTTTTTTTAAAGCCAAATTCCGTCAACTATGCCAGTGTCAAGAAAAGTTAGGAATAGTTGACGGTGTCCGAACTGACAACTATTCATTGTTACTTGACAGTTTTTTATTTTTTTTGTAGGAAAAAAATCTAGAGGCTCTCCATGAAAACGTCAAGTATAAGAAGTATAATTGACAGTTTCAAAACAATTCTTGTACTAAACCGTCAAGTAATACTAAAATACTTGACGGTTACATAAAAAACCATCAATTATAATCTCACTTTCTTGATATATGGCTTCAACGAAACTGTCAAGTATTGTGAAGAAAACTTGATGGTATTGTAGAATACCGTCAATTATAAGTGATCATTGTTGACAGTTTTTTTAATAGTTGACAATTTCCTTAAAAATAAAATCCCCTTATATTCATTAGTAATTGATGGTTCCTTGATACGCATGCATGTACAATAGCTTCAAGGTCCGGACAAATATACTTCATAAAAAAGAGTTTCATACAATTGAAACTACTACATAGAACAACTGATCAATTCAATAAAGAGATCAATGTTTCATACAAACCACTCCCAACTACTACCTAACTATAACACAAACTTTTGAATTAATTATAGCAATTCATACAAGAATTTTTCAATTGAAAAAAAGACAAGTACATGGAGGGGAGCCAAAAAAACTATGAAATAAAATAGAGCGGGCAACCCTCGAATCATCTCGATGCTAAGTCTGGTTCAGTGGTGGTGGCGGTGGTGGGGTCTAGTTGTAGCTCAGCTGCTATCTTTTCACCAGCGGCCCGAATCACTTATCCGAGTGCCAAGTCCACCCTTGAAGGATCTCCACTTCCTGATTCCTTTGCTCTTTAAGCCATTGTGGATCAAGTCTTTCGTCGCAAACCGAAAATCTATATGGTGAGCCCCTGGTTGCAATGGCTGACAACCAACCAAGGTAAGTCGTAAAAATTCTGTCCCGATATATTTTTACCTCTTTACTTCATTTACAGAGAATAAAACTGAAAGGGTGTTGTAAAATTCTGTACTCAATTTTACTCACCATCCTCCGTGACAAGGGCGATGATGCTAGATGAAATGTTTTTCAGTGCCCTGCATTCAATTCCAAGTATAAATCAGCCAACTAAAACAAATTTTAACAAGAATTATCCTCCAATAACGTAACAAAAGATATTAAGGCAAATAAGAATTACCCCCCTCTACTCCAAGGATCTTTCATTCCATTGGAGAATATGATGTTGCATGCTTCCAAATCTCTTAAGCACTAGCTCGATTCTCTGTCCAACACAAACAATAACTTAGTGCATCATCGCATTGCATACTAAGATTGTTACCTCTCTTGTTGTGGATCGATCGGTACAAAGGGCATCTCGAAACCCTTCGGTAAAAATAGGTCCGTTGAACAAGCTATAAAGAGCTGAAAGTCTTAAGGCATATGTTGGATATAGTTAGGTTCGGGATTTGCTCCAAGAGGTGCGCATCACCCTCGAGGAAAAACAATTGAGCTTGCATCAAAAATTCCATTAACATTTGTGCAATTAATGTTGTTTATTAACAAATAGAAACTATTCATGTGACCTAAGCAATTCTCAGAAGTAATCTTGGATGATTTATGTTGCCATGTGTAAAGGCCTTCTTTCTTTATATATATGGTCTTGCATGGGGACATATGCAACTAACTAGTTTTAAAAAGTTTATCAATGACATTATAGCATACATTGTCAAAGTACACACTATTCCCCGCTGGACTTTAAACATTTCTAAAGAAACTATATCAAGTTACAGTTAACTGTACTAAATTAGAAAAATCATTGCTACTGAAGTAAATTTAATTGCAAATATTGCATCTAACAGTACAGGTTAGATAAACCATAAATTATTTTGACTCCTCATATAGAAAAGAATTTTCATAAGGTACGATGCTGAAAATCAAATCAAGCTAAAAAGATCTTGAACGTATCTTACTAGTCTAAACATTCTTGGAGAACATGAGCAAACTCAGGCCGCACTTCTTCAATTTTGGCTTGTGTGTAAGTTTTTTTACTGTTGAACTAAAAGATTGTATAAAAGATAAGTGGAAGAATTAAATTTACTAGTAAAGTAATACATCTTATAATTTGATTCGATATCCCTTTATTGTTAGTAGGAGGTCCCGATCGTCGATAAGGTCTTTCATGAACTTCATTAACCTGATGTCAAGAGAGGGGCATGTCAAGAAATCTAAAAAGCCATTTGGCAGGTAGTTATAAAGATTAAATGATACCTAAGACTTTTGCTTAAGTCAAATGAATAATCGTACCGATGATGACCATGTTAAATATTTAGTCTTTCTTGTTTGGATGCTACCTACATATCATAATCATCCTTGATTTCAACATAGTTTCTATTATCAAGGATTAAAAAAAAAATTGCTAGGGCGGCAACATATATATTTTCTTAACCACCACGAAAACAAATTTAATCGGAAACGAGCAAGCAAAATCCAGCAATAGATAGTTGTCCATCGGTATCATTGGAACCTCTGTGTTATCACAAAGCTCCAAATTCATCCCAAATAAGCTTCAGGACAGTAATAAATGCAATCTACAATCTGGTCTTCGATCTACATAAATAAAGTTAGAATGCTCTTACCACTCAAAAAAAAAAGTTAGAATGCTCTTTCCACTACACTTAAACTTTATATCTACATTTGATTTCGTGGTACCATGCGATTCACCCATCATGATAGAAAGAATTCAACGGCCCACGTAACTCCCACCCTTCTGTTTCCCTTGCTGTGGATGGCGCGGGTCGCAAATCTGAACAACTTATTTTGACTGGATCTCAAATTTCTGAACAACAACCTCTTAATGATGATGATAGGCCATAGGTCATGGCATGAGAGAGGGAGTTCATACCACATCATGCCTTAAACGCAGGATATGGATGGAACACACCTGCACTTTCAACATAAAATGTTGCTAGCCTACACAATTTTGAACCTCCCCTTGATCATTGATACATAACAGATAACTAATTAACAAAACGCAGATAAAGAAGGAGACCAAGATATTACTTGTTCTTGTAGTATGTAGCATGTAGCATCAAGGTTTGGGACTATGGCTTAATGATTTAATCCCATAGAGGATAAAGAACACTGCATGCAATAGAAAACAAAGGACGATAAAGGAGAAAGAAAGAATGGAGACGAACAGATATGAAGAAAATGATGAGAACAAAAATGGGATGGATGAGAGGAAGGGAAAGATGAGATAAGCTTCAATTTCAGCTACATATATCAAAATCAGGTGACTACTAAATAACTAAGCCCACCAAAAAAAAAATGGTGGCCAGTAACTGAAGGTCAAATGGCAGATTTTGCTCTGAGGTCAGTTTAATTTTCATCCTTTAGTTATAGACCCTAAAGGCTCAAGTAGATCAAAAGCTCATCTAAACAGTAGTTCTTGCACAATAGAAGAGATACACAGAACAATGGTTAACTAAAATGTGTATTTTGCTGTTAAGTAAAAGAAATAGCCTTCATGAAGCTAAATAAATATTAAAGGAAATTAAACTTCATAAATCGAACAAAGATTAGGAGAATGTACAAATAAATGTGGATGGGGTACGAACTTTGGTAAAATTATATCGATCATATACGAAACCAAATTTCAGCAACCAAGTTACTTGGAACAACTACATAAGAAACGATATTGATTAGATAATACAATCACAAAATCATAAAAAATCTGAAATTTTAACATGTGATATCTACATAATGTATTTTTTTTCATATATTCCAAAGATTAACTATAATGAGTGGCAGTAATATTGAAATAATAGTGTTTGCAGTAATATCAGAAATGCTAAATCAATACAGCACAACCCAAAAGAAAAGAAAAGGAGGGAGGAAAGGGGAGTAACTCACCTGGTCGAGTTTCTCCTCGCCAACGGTAGCTCCTCCTCCCCCAATTCCAGCACTGGTGCCTCCTCTCGAGCTCTGGCGGGCTGCCCTCGGTCCGCCAAAGAGAATGAGAGAGAGAGAGAGATGTGAGATCGAGAGGGAGAGGGAGAGGGAGGGTGAATAAATGGTGGCATGGGGATCGGGTTAGCTAGGGTTTCTTTTAAAAGGTATGGGGGCCGGCTGTTGAAGGGATAGAGGAGATAGGGAGATAGAGAGGGGAACGGTGAGGGGATTTCGGGATTGAGGAGGGATCGGGGATTAGGGATAGAGATCGATCTAGAGGGAGGAGGGATTGGGGATAAGGGCCGGGTCGATCTGAGGAGGGATCGAGGGTTAAAGGGATAGATCGAGCTTTATTTGCTGCTATCGGTTGTAACTGCTAATTCATCAAGTCCTTTTTTTTTTAAGAGGTACTAATTCATCAAGCTTGGGTGGGGGAGAATCGGGAGATGTGGCAGCTGGGTGGGTGTAGGGATGGCAATGGGTCGGGTTCGGTTCGGGTCGGGTTGAGACACTGGTATAAGGGCAAAACACCCAATCCGAACCCAACCCGTTTAATAAACGGGTCAAAAACTTAAACACAAACCCGACCTGTCTAATAAACGGGTTGACCCGACTCGACCTGTTTAACCTGTTTACTAAACGGGTCGGGTCGTGTCGGGTCGGGTTGGCTCGGGTTGGGTCAACAGAACCCATGTAAACTTGCCGGGTTGAGTCAAGACAAGTCGGATTGGGTCGGGTCGGATTGACATGACCCATTTGGTAAACGGGTCAAGTCGGGTCAATCGGGTTAAAGTACAAACCCGAACCCGACCCATTAAATAAACGGGTCAATCAGGTCGACCTGTTTTATGACCTGAACCTGTTTAGGTCAAACCCAAACCCACTAACTTTGGGTCGGGTTCGGGTCGGGTCAAGCATTGCCGCCCCTAGGTGGGTGGTAGTTGTGAAATGATGAACGCACTTTCTAATCCTTGTTTCCATGCATTGGATCAGGCTTAAGCGGTGCAGATTGAAAACTTTAATTTTCAACCGGTACGTTCCACTGCATCGGTACTCAACCTAGTTGAAAATGATCCGAACCGTTGAATCCCGATCCCACACATGGGAGTAAGGAATATAGGAGAATATAGGCACCCAAGAAAAAAGGCGACCCGAACCTAAGGCTGGCAATTTTGGACCCGACACGAAGATAGCAGGTCTGGGTCAGCGTTAAAGGGGTCGGGTCCAGGTTTAGGGTCTGGACACGGTAGACCCAGTAAGACTCGTTTAAAATTCAACAGGTCGTGTCAGGTCGGGTCTACCCGCAATCCGATGTTGTATTATACAGTACCAGCGGGTCTATCGGGTCAAGTCGGGTTGAGTCGGATTGGGTCGGATCGGGTCAACTGAATAGACTTGTCGTGTAGTAAACAGGTCTAACGGGTCTTATCAGGTCTACCCGTTTATAAACAAGTCGGGTATGGGTTTAGGATATAGACATGATTAGTTAAACGGGTCGGGTCTGGGGCTAGGGGTTTTGGACACGACCCAAAACTAGACACGACATGAACCCGACCATACACGACCCGATGACACCCCTACCCGAACCCCAAAACCTTTTTTTACTAATAGTTGGGCTTTATCGATGGTTCTGTAATAAATGTCAAGTAATAACACCTTTATTGACGGTTTTGTTATCTTCATGCTAATTTTGAGAATTAGATGATAGTTTATTTAAAAATGTCAAGAAACCATGAACCTTGCTTGAGGGTTTTATATATACTGTCAAGAAATATTAAGATTACTTGACCTTTTTTAATAAGCGTCAAGTAATAAACTTCTTTCTTGACGGTTTATTACGAAACCGTCAACTCATCTGGTTCCTTTTTGGGCTTTATATTTGGACCGTCAACAAAACCATCTTTCTTGACGGTTTACTTAAAACCATCAAGAAAAGCTAAAATAAAAGCGTCAAGTAAAGGCATTTTTGTTGTAGTGATATACCCTTCATTGTTAGTCTAAGGTCCTTGCCCACTGATGATGTGTCACTTCGGTATTTTTTTTATGTATTTTGTTTCATAAGATAAATTACACTTTACCCCCCTGAAGTTTAGTTCAAAAGCACTTAACTCCTACCTTTCAAAAAAAAAAAAATACTTAACCCCCCTGTAGTTTATTTTGTTCCAATACGCTCCCTAAAGTTTGAAATGTTAGCACAATACCCTTTTTGTCAACTTCTTAATTTTTCTCAGTTTGTAATTTTTATTTGACATCAACGGGGCAAAATGTAGTTTTCTAATTATAGGGGGTTAAATGTTTTTGAGTTAAAATCCAGGGGAACAAAGTGTAATTAACCCTTTTTAATATTAATATAATTTCTAGTACCGTCGATGTTTGCTTAAAAATTTGTGTTTAGTATTTGTTTGTAGAGTAAAAGTTTCATTGTAAAAAAAAAACTAGTTTACTTTCAGCCCAGCCCAGCCCAAAATAAATTTTTAGCTACGCCCCTTGTATGCGCGGAAAAGGTACGAGTCGTCTTTATTGCACAAAACAAGATTACAAGGGTGCGCTGGGACCCGGGTGGCTCGGGTGTGGCGAGTCCGGATTGCGGCGAGTGTTGATTAGGGGGTTATGGGAGAGATCTTCTGGAGGGTCCCTTTGATCCACGCCTCCACGTGCATGTTCGTGCGAGAGCTCTGAAGAGGTTGCCCAGGACAGGGGTCTTTACAAGGTGAGGGCTTTTAAGAGGCTAAGGAATATCCGTTGTTTCTTTGGTCCCTTCCGTGCTTCGTGCTTCCTCGGCTAGGGGGTCTTCAGCTTCGTTCCTCGGTCTTCGTGTCTTCCTCGCTCCTTGCTTGACCTCGGCGTCCTTGATTGTCGGTTCGCGATGTCGATCGTGCTTTTGGCGTCGGCTTTGGCTTCGGCTTTCGGCTTTCGGCTTTGGCTTGGCTTTGGCGTGGCTCTGCGCTTGGACGTAGACGGGGAGACTTGCGATGCTTTCGTTCTTCCGGACTTCGCGTCGTATCGGCTAGAACGTGCGGTGCTTTTGCTCGTGACCAGCGTAGTCGCTTGGCTTTGGCACTTGCGTTGCTTCGGCGTGGGCTTTACCGGGGCTTCTGCTCTAGCTTCATACGTATGCTTTGGCTGCAGTGTCAACTCGATCTTCTTCTCGAACGATGTAGGCTACTTCTTCAATGCTTCGACGGTTCGGGTGTCGACTGGACTTCTCTTCTTCTCCGGGCTTCTTTGGCGTGATCAGAGTTGAAGAATACTTTTGGAGATAGTGGGGGTAGCACCAATCTCCATGCGACGGTTGTAGCGCCGGCTTTGCTTCGAAGACGACGGGTGTAGCGACGCTTCAGGTAGTCTTCTCCAGGCTTTCTTTTTCGTGGATGGATCAGACGTTCGTCGAAGGCGACGGGGTGATGACACTTCGTTCCTCTTCTCCGGGCTTTGGAGCTTGATCGGAGTTGAGGGTTTGTTGGAGCCGATGGGGTAATACCGCTCCGAGCTTCTTTTCCGGCCTTTGCTTCTAGCGTCTTCGGAGTCGAAGGGTCTTCTTCTCCGAGCTTTCTTCTTCGTGCACAGAGTCGAAGTCTTGATCTTCTTGTGCAAGGGTCTTCACGTTGATGAGGGCTTTCAATGGACTAAGCCGATCCCGAAGGGACAGGCTTGCCCGTGCCTCGTGAAGCCTTGGGTCGATGAAGAAGCGTCTCATTTTCTGCAGAGCTTCCTCGCTTCGTCTTCAATCTTCGACTTCCTGAGCCTTCCCCCACCCCCTCTATTTATAGGCAAAAGGGGAGGGGGGAGAGATATGGGAAGTTTTAATTTTAAATCCCTTTAATATCTCCCTCATAATTACCCGGGATTTATTCATCCATTGATGAGGGGAATAACATTTATTTGTTTTTCTTTCCTGGCGGTGCAATTATGGCTGGATTTTGCACACAAAATCGATGGCAATCCGGCTCTTCTTCTTGTCCGTCAGATCGAGGGATCGGCGCAGATCCGCGCGTGAGCAGACGTCATACGCAACCTCCCCCCGCGCATGACGGTAGTTCTTTCCTTTTCTTTCTTTTCTTTCCTTTTTCTTTTCTTTCCTTTCTTTTCTTTCCTTTCTTTTCTTTTTCCTTGCAAGGCCGGCCGGCCCCATGGGGTTCGGGTCCTAGTAAGGGCCGGCCCCATGGGGTTCGGGTCCCTAGTAGGGGCCGCCCCTATGGGGTTTGGGTCCCTAGTAGGGGCCGCCCCCCCTTGAGTGTGGGGTCCGCTCCTCCCTTGTTGGGCGCGAATCAGGTCCGGGTCCGCACTGGTGCGTGCAAGTCGGGTCCGAGTCGGAGTGCACGTCGGGTTTGCATCCGCGTTGGCGCACGTATGTCGGGTCCGGGTTTAGACAAAATTCATGTGTCTACAAATGCCCCCTCAAGGACGAGTGTGTCGATGAGAACGTGTAGGGTTTCAACACGTAAGAATCGTAGAGCACTTGTCCTTGATTCCTTTTGTGGGCGGGGTCGGGGGTCTATTTAAGGACCCCCACCTTCTTCATCCGACGTTCTGCTCTTCGTGAAGGTTCCGCCGGCTTTTGGAGACCACCGTCGGAAGAGAGCTACCTGGAGTTGCACGCGACTTGCTCCGTCTTCCCGGTGTCGCTTCTTTCGTCGGCGGCGGTGACGATGGTGCGTGATCTAAAGGTCATTGCGAAAACTTGCTCGAAGCGACGCGGCGATGGCGACTGCGGTGAGGAAGTTGGAGGAGCGCGGCTGAGGTGCGATCCTCCTTCGTCGCCTCTTCCTTCCTCTTTCTTCTTCTTCTTCTACTTCTTCTTTTCTTTTCCTTTTTCTTTTTCTTTTCTTTTCCTTTTCTTTTTCTTTTTCTTCTCTGCTTCGGTTCCGGGCTATGGGAGCAGCAGCGGCAGTAGCGGGGGCCGGCGTGCGGGCGAAGGTGGGGCTGCGGTGCGGTGCCGTGCGGGCGGCGGCGACCGGCCCGGGGCAGCGGTGCACGGGGTGCGCGCGCGGGGATCGCGGCGGCCGGGTTGGGCTCGGCCGCGACCGGATCAGAGAGGGGGGGGGGGGCGGCGGCGTCCCCGAGTTGGGCGCCCCCCCCGGTTGCGTTGGCGATTGGGTCGGGCCGGCCCCGACCAGATCGAAGGAGGGGGGGCGCGCGCCCCCCCCCCCCCCCCCCCCCCCTTTTCTTTTTTTTTTTTTTGAGGCTGCGGCGCGGCGCGCGGGGCGGTGGCCTCGGTGGTTTCGGGTGCGCGGGCGTCGCGGCGCGGGGCCGGCGCGGGCCGCAGCGGAGGCCGGGCGTCATGCGGGCCGGGTGCGGATTTATACGGCGCCGTGCGGCGGGGGCCGGGTTGGCCGGGCGTCATGCGGGCCGGGTGCTAATTCCCAGATATCAACACTGCATTGCACTCTACTACACTCCTCGGGCTGCAGCTCTGTGAATCCTGTTCGGACTCACTCCAGCAAATCCCATAAACCAGAATTTTTTAGCCTGTAAAATTATCAATGGAGGTCAGCTTCTGCAGCACGTTTAGACCTACTTTGGTAGCAAACAAAAAAAATCCGAAGACTGTTTGTGCGATTCGGTATTGGATTCATTCTATTTGGTGTTGTTGTTCCATTATTTTTTTATAGGCTGTTTAGATTACTTCCCATTCGGCGGCAGCTGAGTTGAATTGGCCGCCATCGTAATGGAACATCGCACGGATCGCATTGTTGTAGGTCTTGGAGAGCCGGACTTTCAAGAAGAACCTCTCCGGGTGGTTGCGGATCACGCCGGCGGCGAGGTGGACAACCCAGTCTTCTTGAACTCCATTCTGGCGAGAGACGCGGACGGTGCCGTTGTATCGTACCATGCGCGGCGTAGGGTTGCCCGTCTCGCATTCGAGGTTGATGGCGGCCTGGACGAGAGGACTGCCGTCGTGGACGATAAAGCCCTCGTGGGTTAAGATGCCGCTCATGATGACCTGACGGGGAGGCGCGGAGACGGTGCGCCTGGGCGAGTTGACTGTGAACCGGTAATCAACCTGCATCTTCTTTGTCTTGAGGATGGTGACGAGCTTCTTCGCCTTCTTCTTGGAGAGAGAGAGAGAGAGAGAGAGAGAGAGAGAGAGAGAGAGAGAGAGAGAGAGCCGTGAAATCCCATCAGAGACTGTCACCTGTGTGTATAAATGTACAGAGGAATGGACCGTTTGCACACACGCTCTGCGCTGAAGGACTTGACCACACGATGCGGGAACCGTGCATCCTGTACCCGGGCCTGTGGGCCTATGGCGGTAGGAGCACTGTCTGCTATTGGACATTACAATGGGACGTACACGTGGACATAATGTTGCGGTCTGGGCGAATAGGCGATCGCTAAGTTCATCGACATTCGCACTGACTCGGTGACCCCAGGCTACGTGAAGGTGGCCCCGGGCTAGGCCAATTTTGGGCCCTCGTTGGGCCTTGGCCGGACTGGGTCAAGGTTTTGTGGCCTGTATTCCTGAATGCTTGGCTCCGATTTGTTCTAAATCGGTTCAAAGAGGAGGTTCAACGGTTTAAACCGCATGAAAATATGTTTTTTTTTAAATGGGTATTTACGAAATTCTTCAATGGCAAGGTTTGATTCCTGGGTTAACATACAAACCGGTTTATTCAAAGATTGAACCGAAACAAGTTCCGGTTTCGTTCCAAACCGGTTGAACCGTCTGATCCGGTCCGGTTTTCAAAACACTAATGCATGGCCGATTCTATGATCACCTAGGTGAATTGCTTCTATCTCCTTATAAGGTCTTTGACCTCATTCTGGAACTGTCCGTTTCTATTTCTAGTTCCATGTTTTAAAACTAATGGATACTATTTGTTCCAGTGGAATGAAGGACTTCGGAATGATAATATATCACTCGGTGTGCTTCTATGCTAACCGTAATACTCAACTATCGAATTACATTAAAAATAGTAATTGATAGAAATACCCACTTCTAGGTGAGGATTAAGCGGAATAGCACCAAACACCCCCGTAGTTTCTATTTTGTTACCAGAGATCTTCGTTGCTATCAATCTCCAGCAATTGATGCATTTGTGTGGTCCCTACCTATTTTATGCAAAATTAGCTGCAATAGATGCAAATCATTGTTTGCGACCTATTGTAAAAGCACCATTGCATAGTTCGCTGTAAATTATTATTATTTTAATCATATGCACACACTGACGTGACTGTCTTTTGGCTACGCATACTACAAATGCATATGCGTCATCCGCTAGAGATGATGCTTTTGTTTACCAAGCAGCTAATCTTGTCGGCCTTCATGCCAGTCCATGCTGCCCATATCATAGGTGTAGGTCGAGCCCTACACCTAATCATAACCATACCCTTTTGGATAAGATCATGGCATACCCTCTAAGCACAATAAGAAAGATTTTGTTGGCAATACTCTAGTGGCCTACCATGATGAGGTACTGTAGGGTACGTATGTACCCGACCCTTAGCCATTAGGTTTAAGAGGGTACATACCCGATCCATACCCATTCCGGTTTTGGGATTTGGTTAGGGTTACAGGTATAAATTGTGTACATTTTTCACTCTTTTTCTCTTTATATATGTAAATACTTGAGGAAATATCGATATATTATAAAATGTTAAGAAATTCTGATGTGCTTTTTTATTGGATTGGTTTTCGTAGAGTATTGGTTAGGATATACTTTGGAAGGAAATATGAGTTTGGTTATCATTTAAGATAATTTCAATAAGTTTGGAGTACTCCAAGCGAATTATCTAATATACACAAGTTGGACGGCCAATTGGGTTTTCTGTATGAGTATTGAAGTATACCGATACCTATACTGGCCAAAAGTTGATCGGGTAGAGTTCTTATGTCCATACCCTATCCAAACCTTATTTCGGATACAAAATCTATAACCATATCCGGGTTTCATTATTTTTTTGGGGGTTTTAGGCTCTATTGCCAGCTTGCCACCCTACTTTGCTATGGTCCTTTAATTTGGTAATTTTTTAGGAATGATTGCCTTCATATTTGAATTGATACATTTTCTGCAAATGTCTCTGACTAATAGCCCAGTTGATAAGATATATGCAATCATTGTCCTTGGTCAAGGGTTTGAATGAGTGCTACAATATATATATCTATTGGGAAATTGGTTTGTAAAAAGATACCCAACGAGAAGAACCATACAAGAATTTTGCCCGGGTGCCTTGGGTGCTGGCAGAAACTTGGTCGCCCAGGGACTTCACTCGGGCGCCCAGTAATTTTGTCCGGGTGAATCTTGGATGGGTTTAGGTATCTAGGTTGACGAGATTGCCTCGCATACAAGTTTGAAAATGCCAAGTTTATCCCCTTGTATCTGGATGGAGACCAAGTCAATACCCAGCAATATCTGGGCTCATATCGCTTTACAAATCCTATTCAATTGGTGATCGTTGTATCACAATATATATATGGAACGTGTGGCAAATTAAAACCCTAACAAGTTGAAGTCGTCCACGAGAGAAGACGTAGCGGAGAGAGGAAGAAGAGACCAGATCGATATAGGGTTTCTTGTGGTCATGGAAGTGAAGGGAAGGAAGGAAGTGAGAGGAAGAAGGACGACATAAGAGGAAAAAAGAAGAATTCGATCTCTAGTTCATCTTCGATCGGGTTACTCGGCATATCTACCTCGGCTTCTACTTTGACGGGTGCTTTCTTGGTATCATGTGGTATACCTCTATACTGTGGAGGTCGAAGATCAACATGAGCTTCTTGGCCATTGATCTGCACAAAACACACAAGAGAACATCAGGAGATTGGCCTCCCAGGTCTCTCCTCTGAAGCTTAAGTCTGTGATCTCTCAAGAAAAGGAAAAACTTGGAGAAAACGTATGGGGATTCGAGAGCATGCTTGATTTGGAGAAAGAGATCCATATTTATATTTTTTTACGGTTAAATAGTCAACCACAACTGCCTTTAGCTACGACAACTGAGGTGATAAGAAAAAGTGATCATATAACCGTTTGGACTGATGTGGCATTAGGGGACCACGTCTTGGCTTAATTCATGCGCAACTAGTGTACCCGAGTCATTGCACGATGATGTCATTAGCTTGGAAGCCAATTGAGTTCTTCATCATCAATCGAATCATTATTCACGATTATCCAATAATTGGTATCAGAGCACAAGGTTAGGTGTGAAGTTTTGAGGAGGTTGGAGCAATATCAAAAGACAAGATAAGAATCGAGAAATTCAAGCGTACGAATTTTGAATTTTGGAAGATGAAAATAGAGATTGCCTATATCAGAAGGATCCTTACCTGCCTCTGGGTAAAAATTCATACAAGCTATAGGAGATGTATGATAAGGATTGGATTGATATATTCAACAGAAAAGCACTATGATTGATTCGTCTCTCTCTGAACTAAACGGTGACCTTCAATATCTCCAAGGGAAATACCACGATGTACTTGATTGAAGCATTATCCAAGATATATGAGAAACCATCTACCTCCAACAAAGTTTTTCTCATGATGAGGTTGTTCAGCATGAAGCTGATCGATGGTGAAAGTGTAGCAAAGCACATCAACAACTTCAATGGTATTACGAGTCACTTGGATTCTATCATAATCAACTTTGAAGATGGGATCGGGGCTCTACTAATCTTGTCAGAACTACCTGACTGTTGGGATGGCCTCGTGATGGCAGTTAGCAATTCTTTCATTTTGGGAAAGATAAAGTTTAAATATGTTGTGGGTATTTTGCTGAGTGAAGAATCACGCAGAAAAAGCTCGAGGGCTTCTACAGAGGCATCGACCCATACGATGAATGTTCGTGAAGAAAAGAGGGAGAGCGAGGTGCAAGGAGCAAGTAAAAGGTAACTTGTTGGATGTGCGAAAAGTTCGGGCACTTGAGAAGTGAGCACATGTGGAAAGGTTGAGCAAGTTCTAAAATGGGCTCCTGGTCGGCCAAAACCAATGGAGTTGTTTATGGAAATGCTAATTGGGGTGGATTATCGGAAGATTCAGATGATGGGTTTATCTTGGAGACTATTGATGAAACAAAATCAGGTCAAAAATGGATACTTGATAGCGAAGCCACACGTCATGCTTGCTTACACAGAGTATGGTTCAACTAGAGCTGTCAAACAGGTTAGGGTGGGTTGGACGGCTCAACCCTAACTCTAACCCGTTTATTAAACTGGTCAAGCTTTCCACCCTAACCCTAAGTGGTTCAACCCTAACCCATCTAATCCTATTAATCTAATGATTCTAAATATATACTATCCAAAATAATTTAATCTTTTGTTTAACGTTATCTATCGCATAATCCAAAAATTTATTAACTAATCAAACACAAGAAACAATACAAATCAACATTATAGTTCTATGTAAATTCAAACAAAAAAAACTAAAGCAATGTTCTCTTTTTTTAGTAATGTTGTTTGTACATACTGAAGGACACCCTCGCGGACAATCCACAGTGGTGTGGGCATCGGCCAGCGCTCATTGGCAGCACTGATCAGCACTGGCCGATGCCCACACCATTATACATGGATTCTCCATGAGGTTGTCCTTCAATATGTTCAAATAGTATTACTCTTTTTTTTTTATTTTTTTTTGAGAACCCCTCCAAACTCTTTTTTTTTTTTTATCCAGGTTGTCTTTTAGACTTTGATTTCAAGTGGAATGGGATGTGTCACATTGGATTGTGGAACCGTAAGAAAAGACTAAGAGTTTAAAAGACTAACACCCAATAATAAGTACAAAAGGAATTAAGTAGAAGATTAGAAGACATTGCCTTCTCCAACTTCACCTGGTCACCAAAGGAACAATTGAGAGAAAGTCCTCCTAAAACGGAAATATGGAATAGAAACACAAGTCGAAGCAAACTTTAAACTTTCGGAGTAATGATGGGTCGTAGTCACAAAGTTACAAGATACAGGAGTCACGGGTTAGATAGGCCGGGTCGGGTTGACCCGTTTTTGAGCGGGTTAACAAATGCTGAACCCTAACTCGGCCCATTTAATGAACGAGTCGAATTAGGGTCGGATTGACCCGTTTTTAAGTGGGTTGATAAATGTTGAACCCTAACTCGGCCCATTTAATGAACGGGTGTGTATGTGACAATATAACGATCGGCGATAACTCCGGGATGCTGACCAGAGGAGCAGAAAGTATTCTCTCGAAGGTGTCTGGTGGTTTAGTTAGAACACTCAAAGACATTCGTCGTAATCCCGATTTGAGAGATAATCTATTTTTTTTAAAAAAAATAGATTATCTTGGGTATAAGATCACCGGTCATGGTGGAGTCCTAAAAGTTACATATGACATTTCTTCAATCATGGAGGAACTCAGCAGTGGAGGCTTGTACAAGATTGCCACACAGGTAGGTTCGAAGGCATTGGATTCAGTGAAGAACAAGTCGACACGTAAATCAAGCCCAGGTGCGAGGAAGATGATGAAGATATTGGTTCTGGTCAAGTCTAAAAGCAAATTGGACTTGGTTGATCATTGATCTAGAAGATCGGGCACCCTGTGTGGGTGCAAATTTGGCGACAATGATGACATCAGATTATCCCAAGATTCTCATAACGGTGGCGACAGGCTATGACATAGGACTTTATGGTGCCGACTTTTAAATCCAAGGTGGGAAATTATTGGGAATTGACTTGTAAAAGCCTACCTAAAGGGAAGAATCATGTAGGAATTTATCTAGGGCACTTAGGTATTTCGTCTGGGTACCTCGAGTGTTGGCAGAAACCTGGTCGCCAAGAGACTTCTCTCGAGCACCCAATATGATTTCACTCGAACGAATCATGGACGAGGGCAACGATTTGGGTCAATGGAATTGAGTCCCAGACGAGGAAAGGCCAAGTTAATCTCTTTGTACCTGGATGATGGCCAAGTCAATACCCAACCGTATTTGGATCTTATTGCTCTACGAATCCTATTATATTGGTGATCGGTATCACAATATATAAAGGATGTGTGACAAAGAAAAACCCTAATGAGTTGAAGTAATCTACGAGAGAAGAAGAGATAGAGAGAGGAAAGGAGAGGCCATATCTAAGATTTCTTTTGGCCGTGAAAGAGAAGGAAGTAAGTGAGAGAGAAAGAGAAGAGAAGAAGAAGGAAGGAAGAAGAGGAAGGAAGAAATAAGATTCTCCCATTCATCTCCGGATTCCTCGTGACATCTACCTTGACTTTTACTTCAGTAGGTGATTTCCTCTCTTGCTATCCATTAGTATATCTTTGTATCTCTTGTAACATTGATCTCCACGAGTGTTTTTGTGTGAATGTTTGAGAGGGGTGTTGCGGATCCTCCTCAATGATATCGGATGAACAATCCGATACCATATCATTCCGACTACGTTGGCCAACGAATATCAATTGCAAATAACGATTCTTCGACGAATTGATGCGGAACAAGCAATCAAACATAAATAGAGAAATAACAAAGTAAAAAAGAAACAACCACAAAGTAATCACAAAAATAGAGTGTTAAGAGATTTACGTGGAAACCCATGCGGGAAAAACCACGGGCGAAGACGATCGGATAATCCATTAATTAGAATGAAAAACGAAAGGGAGTTACAAGCACAGTCGTGTGCATGACCTAGGAAAATCATGTGTATGACTGCCTGTAGGCGGGTCTTGTCTTTCTGTTGAAGGGTGTGTCGACAATCTCGGGCTCCATGTCACGCGCACGACCATCTGAGGACAGACGCTCACCTTCCAAAGATGCGTCAAATTTTTTGGAGGTTGGGTCGTGAGCACGAACCGTCCAGGTCTTGTGCACGAACCGTCCAGGTCGTGCACATGACTTCTATTGTAGCTCGTGTGTCCTTAGCGTGAATTTTCTGTATTAACATTAATAAAGATGACTTTGGTTATTGCTTTAATTAGAATACTACTCTGGTATATGATAAAACTCATATAATAAAAGGACCCTAGGGAACACAGTATTA
Source organism: Chamaelirium japonicum (assembly GCA_947650365.1). Lineage (NCBI taxonomy): Eukaryota > Viridiplantae > Streptophyta > Magnoliopsida > Liliales > Melanthiaceae > Chamaelirium > Chamaelirium japonicum. The sequence goes on along the minus strand of OX393552.1, from coordinate 75,499,611 downwards.
GAATACTACTCTGGTAGGCCACTGAGGCGCATGGTGGATCCATGCTTAGGAGACCCAGTGGACCAGTTCTGTGTAGACCTAGAACTAGTTTACAGCGTAGGTGATGTCGGTCGCTTCACCGAGAACTAACTGTTGGTAGGTAGAGGATGTGGTGAAGTCTCTACCACGGGAACGTGGGATTCCCATTCACCTGACCAAGCACGATGATCGTGTTGAACAGGAACCAAGACGATGCACAGTTCAGTGATTCAGACACTGGTGCATAAACCGTCTTACTACTATAGATAATATGTCCTTAACCCTGAGGGACCATGTACACTGGGCCAACCAGGTGTGTGGTGCTTTGATGTGCCAACGTGTGCGGACCATCCATAGTCTAATACCACGGTACGTTGGGTTACCCGGCTGGCGCTTGAGTGACATGTAATCCCTACAGGTTATCCGACGTCCAGTGTTGGATGGGTACGTTTTGATGAGTCAATCTGTCCACACAGTTAACCCAGTCCTGGTGGTTGTCAATATGACTGACAATGTTCTGGATGCTAGGCATAGCACCGGAAGGTGTGTGGTGTTATAGATGACAAGTCATCAAACCCTAGTCAGATGATCGATCGAGATCTGACGGTGCTCCCCACCGCCCGAATCGTATCATGGCACCAGTAATAGAAGGGACTGAGGATTATCGGAGTATAGTAGAGAACAGGGTTACGAGGGAGTAACATAAGTTTAGGATCACTAGAGTTCAACTCGCGTCGCACTTTGGGTGGCTACGTGGGTTAATCGGATTATGGCTGATTAACGGAACTTTCGTACGATGAACTGTCATACCAAACTTGATCCGGTATTGCTTCCTAAATACATAGTGCTTGCAAAAATCAAGCTTGATGTTCTTCATACCTGGGAGCAAATTTCTCTAGCTCAACTCGGAAAGGCCTCTTTTGCTCATATGGCCCAGATGTTTATGTTATAACTATGACGAGACTGTCTCTCGATCTTCCGCCAAAGTAGAAACCGTTGCACTACTTGTAACAGTGCTTCCAAAAAGAACATAGAGGTTTTCGATCTTGTCACCCTTCATAAATGGTCATAATCTCTCGAAATATCTTGAAAACTCCATCTTGAGCGGTGAACTTGCATCCCAAAGAATCCAGAGTACCAAGAGACATAAGATTCTTCTTCAAATCTAGAATGTGTCGAACATCGGTCAAAGTCCTAACAATGCAATCTTATATGTGAAATCATCCCCCATCAAAAACGAACCATCATTCACCTTCTGATAGGAGGAGATCCCCTCGAACTGTAACCGATAAAACTGTATCATCTGATAGATTATCCGCTACGTGAGTATCATCAGATAATGTCTCAGGATATGCACTCTTCCCAGACGTACTCCCCTTCGCTTTTAGCTGAGGATAGCCAGACTTGATATGACCCATCTTGTGACATTAATAGCACTCCACGCCTTTCCTTGGTCTAAACTTAGATCTACACTTCTCCATGGAAAAGCATTTGTTCTCTGATCTTCCTTTGTTCACAAACAAGCCAGAACCCTCTGGATGTGATTTTGTAACCGAAAGCCTCTTTCTGACATCATTGGATAGAAAGGTCGCCATGATTTTCTTTAATTCAATGGTCTCCTCCCGTAGAGCATCTCGTAACGAGGTACTCGTAGCGTTCCAGTAAAGATAAGAGAAGGATAATGGCTTTGTCTTCCTCTTTGATATCTACTTTGTGGTTCAATTATTCAGACGTGATTCGACTAGATTTATTAAGGTGTTTGATGAATGGAAGTATCTTCATTCATACGAAACTTATAAAGCTACTACTTCAAGAACAACCAACTTGTAAGAAACTTTGTTATGTACCGGCTTTCAAACTTTGACTAGATCTCCACCATGGAACTTTCATACATGACGAGAAACACGATCTTCTTTCCTGGAAAAGATCAGATTGAGCTATAGGCATAAAGATCAAACTTTTTTCAATCCTCCACTGACATATCTGCAGGCTTCGTCTTCAAACCATACAGAGCTTTTGTGAAGACCCTATTGAATCAACAAATCTTTGACGTTAACTTGCCATAAGGCGAAGTTAGTCTTTCCATCAAATTTCTCTACATCGATTTTGAGATTCGACACCTTCAAATGGTTGGTTGCCATGGCAATTGATAAAAAACGATGAACTAAGCTCTGATACCAATTTGTTGCGGATCCTCCTCAACGATACCGGATGAACAATCAGATACCGTATCATTTCGACCATGTGGGCCAACAAAGATCAATTGCGAATAACGATTCTCCGATGAATCGATACGGAACAAGCAATCTAAAACAAATAGAGAAATAGCAAAATAAGAAAGAACCAATCACACAAAGAGAGAGAGAGAGAGAGAGAGAGATTTACATGGAAATCCTGCGGGAAAAACCACGAGCGAAGACAATCAGATGATCCACTAGAACGTTTTAACGAAATGGAGTTATAAGCAATGCTCAACTCCAATGAGATGAACTCCCTTCGCTGAGAACACCTCCTTCTCGAAAACCCTCTCTAAACATCCCTTAAAGTTTTCTCTTCAATGCAATGCAATCCCCAAAACCCTAGACCCCTTTATATATTAAGGGAATATGTTACACAAGTTTAATCCCAAGATTCTTTTCAAAATAGCCCAAACAGGAAAGTCAAATCATGCTTGACTTGGGCTGACCCGTGTTTGTCAGGCATAGTCGTGCGCACGACCTGAAAAAGTCATGCGCACGATCACCTGTAGGCGGGTCTCGTCTTTCTGCTAAGAACACGTCAACAATATCGGGCTCCATGTCATGCGCACGACCATCTGGGGACAGACGCTCGCCCTTTTTCAAAGACGTATCAACTTTTTCGGAGGCTGGGTCGTGTGCACGAATCGTCCATGTCACGCCCCAGAAATCCAGAACCGATCCCTGGGGTGTTTATTGAGAAAAACTAAGGGGATTTAGGGTTTGGTCAACTAACTACCCTAATTAGGGTTTCTCACAGGATTGCGACTCTCTCATAAATGAAGAAGAATGATGAGGGAGAAAACAGAGTATTTTAAAACATGATTTTTGTGAAAATATTTTTATTTAATTTAAAGGAAGGTAGAGAGAGAATTTGTTGACAGAGAGAGAGAGGGAAAGGAGGGGTGGCTATTGGTTTGGGTTTGGGTTTTTATTTATTTGTTTTCTTTTTCTTTTTTTTTCACTTATAACAATCGGCTCGACTCGAGCTCGAACCCGTCGCGCTGAGATCCGCCAGCACGTGAGCCTCGTCAGGTCCGATCAACTCGGATAAGCACCAATTTATTAATTAACATAAGATTATCGTGCACTGATACACACACGTACATGCCCAAGCATAAAGTATTATTCTTTCACTGTCGATTTGCGACTCGGACCCCGAACCCATTGTTTGGTCCAACTCAAGCTCAAACACACAGTATAGCCATTAGCATATTTGAAAAAAATTTCATTGGTCTACCAGCAATAATAATAATACTAAAACACAGGGGTGCCCATAGCAAAAGTGAACTCAGATTTTCCGGTTATTACATCCTACCCACCTTAATAAAATTTTCGTACCAAAAATTCAACTACTAACCTGAGGATAAAACTCTTCCAACTTCTATCATCAACTATGATTAGTACGAAAAAGTCCTCAGAATATAGCCAATCGAAAGGCCAAGTCCCTACAACAAATCTTACCAAGGGAAAACTCTAACCCTTTACCACTCGCAATTCTACTCTCTCAACTACCCTATCACTATACGAATCGAGTCTCATATTTCTTAGGATAGAAATGAACCTCCAAGTTCTCGCATCGCGAATACGAGTCTTAGTTTCCATTTCCATTCTAATTATCAAAATCATGAGCTTTGATTTTTGACCCTATCTAGATAAGGGGCATTCCCCTTATTAGTACTGCCGAGGGGTGTCCCCCTCGGTAAGGTAACTATCAAAACTCATAGATTCAGAACTTAGAATGCATTTCATTGTCAATACCGATATAAAAGGTATATACTTTTATATGAGCGCCCATACACTCATATATAAGTTTATACTTTCGGTATCGACATTACAATCATAAAAATGTATATTACATATATGTGTCCATACACATATATTTAAGTATACATTCCAGAATGATTTGACAAAAGGGATGGCTCACCTAGTACGACTAACTAGACGAAAATCCTATAAGATTCCACTCTAGAACAAATGCTCCTATTATCTGTACAAATACTACTTCCTGACCTAGGGAATACTAAATCTAAGATAACGCAACTGCGCCACAAATGAATAAGAATAAAGAGGGAACAATGATGAATCGTAAAACAGCGATACTCAATGAAGGACGTAACACCAATACTTCTAACTATACTATGGTGGAATGTCTCAGCAACCTTCAAAATGGTATACTATGGTGCACGAATCAGATAAGGAAGGAAACTCATTACTAACATAGTGATAGAAAGAAGCCACATAATGTACGGCTAGTTGACTAGTCCTAAACTAAAGCAACCCTGATTTAGTTGAAGAGGTTACCTACTAGAAACCTAATGACCAACTAGTGCAAAATATTAAATCCTTCCTCGAACGAATTGAGCTAGTTAGATAGAGACCTAACAAACACGAAAAAGTAAGAATAAGCGAACCGAGACAAATAGAGACAACTCGAAACAATTTAGGACAAAGCTAAACACATTGGTTCCAAACGAGACAACTTAGAAGAAACAGGGATAACCGAGAAACTAGCACATTCTCAATGTTCGGTGATCTAATAGCAATTATTCGGAAGAAACTGAAGCAAACAAAAGTTACTACAATTGGAGGGCGACTAGAAACAAAACGAGGTGAATCGGCTAAACAATAATTATTCCTAAGATCCTAACCGATAAAGCATTTCCAAATTCCATAAAATATAGGCAAAACCTTTTACATTATCACTAACATCATTCTCGTACTTAACTATCACAGTTTTGTTTTAGCGTCATTATCATATGGCCAGTGTACTATCTCTCGCGAGTCCAATTAAAAATTGCATAACTAGCTGCCAAAGTTCCTTTTAAGAACAGTGCAAGCTCTGCCAGCTCTTAAAGTTTTCGAAGAAACAGTGCACGCTCTGCCGCGAGTTCCAACAGGAACTGCGAAACCAACCGCCAAAGCCTCCGAAGAGTCAGTGCGTAGCCGCCAAATCCTCTGAAGAGAAAGTGCGTAGTCTCACAATGTCCTCTACCGGACATTCATAATCCACTGCCAAAGTTCCCAATGAACATTGCGTACCCTGCCGCGAGAGTCTCCATCAATACATTCTGAAATCTACTAATCATATGAACTCAAACCACTACTTGAGATTTCCATCTCCTGATATACTCTTTGAAACCACTACCCTCAAAGGTCGTCATCATTACTTATAGGAATGGCATATAAGCTCTATACCGACCCATGATATACTGGATAAAACCATCAAGAAGATCAAACCAATTATTATACCTAGAACGAGACAATGGACGATCCTAAAAATACCGACTAAGCCTCTAATACTAAAAGTCGATGAAGAATCAAGGAATCCTAAAATACCGGCTAGGTCTCTAGTGCTAAGGGTCGACGAAGATCAAGGAGTCCTAAAATACCGGTTATATTTCTAATATTGAGGATTAATGAGAAAAGAGTAGCCTTATAGCCATACCGAATAACCCATCACTGTTGTACCTCCTTCCAAACGTATCCATCATACATTCATCTTCCAAAATCAAATAACCATATTACTAACTGAAATTTGATAGCCAGTTCTTATTCTACTTGCCACCAGGCCCACAACTAGCAAATCCAAATAAACATTGGACTCCAAACAAAACTTCCAAGATTGACTCAACACTATCCTTGGTTAAGATGTTTTAGGCGGTTTCCTACCTGAGTCATCGCAACTAGCTCTGAGCTTAAACATTAAGGTCCTAAGACGAATATAATCCTGATCAATCTGCATAATATTTATATCGACTCATTAAGTCCCTATCAATCAATTATCTAAATATGGATAACTTCTTAGCTACCGATCAATTCTTCCAACCTAACCAATTCTCCAAGTATAGACTCTCACCCTTAGATACACACACTAAGCTACCAAATAAATCACTCGACTATCTCCAGAATCACCCTAGCACTAGTACAACCTAAACCTCCCGTTAAAATATCACAAGAAAACATCCTAATGAAACCCCTAGAAACATATCCCTAAGCTCTGATACCAGCTGTCACGCCCCAGAAATCCAGAACCGATCCTTGGGGTGTTTATTGAGAAAAACCAAGGGGATTTAGGGTTTGGTCAACTAACTACCCTAATTAGGGTTTCTCACAGGATTACGACTCTCTCATAAATGAAGAAGAATGATGAGGGAGAAAACAGAGTATTTTAAAACATGATTTTTGTGAAAATATTTTTATTTAATTTAAAGGAAGGTAGAGAGAGAATTTGTTGACAGAGAGATAATCACGCTCGACCTTTAACCGGGTTATCCTCTCAGCATGTGTGGCCTGTTGGCACCACCTCGTGCTGACAAGAATCCCTCTAAGGGAGCATAGGACTCGAGCCACTGAAGGTGAGCTTGGAATCTCACCCACTCCCTGACACTCAATACATCGATCTGGAGGCTCTATCTACTAGACTTGTCAAATTAGGTCAATTATTCTTCTTATATTTTCATTGTGAACTATCCTAGGTTTGAGGCCTTGAGGAGAGGCCTACCCAATAGGACATCAGCTGTATCATTGCTAGACATAAAACATATACTAAGCTAATAACTCTTATCAAATCTAGTTCGATTACATTGCTAGAATAAAGAAGGACTACAAGACGACAAACTGAAGATAAGATACGACCGCGGCCCTAACTCCGCCTCGAGCCTCCCACTGCTATTCCTGAACCTTCATACCTGCAGGAGAGTCTACTCGTGGGAAAGAGTAAGCCCCAATGGAAAATTAGGAGATTAGCCAAATTAATGGCTAGTGACATCCTAGTAGCCTTTAATAATATGAGACAACCGATCTAATTAAATTATTTTTAGCAGTCCTAGTACGTACGGATTGTTAATATTTACAGAGGGATAACCTAATCCTACCAGCAGTCTATGTTCTCATGCAATACATACTGTCACTAGATTGTCTATCATAAAGTTCACTCAATATTTTACAGTAAACTATTTAAACAAAAAGATCATTTGAATGTTACCAGATTGCCAATGCTCCAAAATTCCACAATTCAACATTAAGATTTCATACTTGTTAATTAGTAATCATATAAAATATCTATCCTAATGTGAACCCCGGATATTTTGTTCATCCTGCCCCCGGTCGGGCATTACTATAGGGCCTTTTATTTCGATGTAGAGGGTCAACTCTCTCGCCGCGCATACTCCAACACCATGCGCAAAGTCACCCATATGATCATAAGGGGTTTTCCGTCTTTCACGGTGGAGCTCTACCGCCCAACTTGCTTTCTTTAGGGTCTTCAACTACCCCGGGACAGTAGTTGCTAGGCCAATCCCTACTCGAGGGCACCTCCTATTGGCTTTACCACAACCCTTGCCCGTGACCCCTTAGCCTACTGACCTTCAGCTGTGCTCGCAGGGTGGTTCACGGCCCTTGCGCGCACGGGGGTTCCAATCTTTTTACACGATAGATTATCATATTTTATCCATTTTAACAAACTACCAAAAGCTCAACACAATAAATGATTATTTTTACACATATACTGAGACAGATAAAAATTACATATGGTAATTATCGATTTGCAACGGTTTAACCCTGGTCCCGTACTGCTCTCGCAACCATAATAACACTACAGCTAAAGATCACATCGCTCTTAAAGCGATTCGACCTACACTCCCCGAAACCAATGTATTAGGGTTACCACTCCTTTTAGTAGGGTGGGTCCCGATAATTATTATTTAATCAAATTATATTTTAATTTAAGGGAATACCTAATTACGATGTCCATGCAATAATTGTGATTATTTTATTAATATTATAAACATGATTATTTTATTGAAGCATGCGTCGCCCGACTCGTGACTTCGCATGCAAGGAGGGGTCCGCGTGACCACATGCGGTGATGCCCGGCGGGACCCGCAGGTAGTACCGTGGACACCTACCCTAGTTGTTCTCATTTCCCACTATCAAAGACCACGGGAAAGGGAGTGGATGTCACCTGGTTGTCGATCGTGCACAAATTCCCGTTAACTGCTCTTGATCGGTCTCTGCTCCATCTACGGCTGAATCGTCCCGGTTACGGACTGCTAAATTCATATATAGCGGGCCCATGGTCAATGCTTGCTACCGAATGATACGGGTTTAGGGCCGAGTTGGCCAAGACGCCGGTGTATTAGCACACAAAACGATGCTAAAGTCTTGGTTAGTCGGCATTGCCGATGCGAAGAATCCCACTACAGCTCAACTATACTATTCTGCCTAAACGGTCGCATCTGCATTGGCTATTGCCACTAGCATACAAGGAGGGGTTTACACGGGAATCGTACTAGTGGCCAGCCTAGGCCGCTAAGTAGCACATCATTGCCGTCATGGGTCGGCTTTGTGCGCACATGGCTACTCAAGGTATTTTATGACCTTACTATACCTAGGCGGTCGAACCCGCATCGGTATTATCAATCCCGAGGCATGCGCGACCCGATAAGATTAGGCCCGCTAACCACAAGTGTGGGCTTAAGGGGCTTGATCGACATATACAATTATGATAAAAATTAAGTAACATGCCTCATCAGGTCGTGTCCCGAAATAGGTAGGGTTGACATAGAGGGAGTAATGGCCACTACGAGTGGGGAAATAAATGACCAACATGGTGGCTCATGACACCATGCGCAACGGCACGATGGGTTTGCACATGAAACAAGGTAGGGCAAGGCTAGGGCTAAGTTCAAGGCCAAGGGGGCCTATAGATAGTCGTTGATGTCCTATGGCTTGGTTTAATTGCCTAGCAATGTTGGAGTCACATCTGCACATAATAATTTATGTGGTGATCATGGGTAGTGCCCACGTCGAGGTAGGCACGTCCCGAAGGGATCGGTTTACTACCTCGAGGTAAGGGCTTGAAACTCGATCGAATACATCAATAATTGAATCGACGAAAGATTTGAGATTATCAACCATCAGAAGGTTTTGTTGAATCGTACCACTCGGTGGATCGGAAATGGCAATTCAAGATGCCTTAGAGGGTTACGGCATGAGCTCTAAATGCCAGGCAATATCGCAGGTCGATGTGTCCAATGGTGGGGTGCTCATGATGGTCTGGTGTCGCCACTCAATGGCCGGCCATATAGCCGGCGGCTATTACGGTGGCAAAATCAGAGGCCAAACGAAGGTCGGGATTGGTTCATTCAAAAGAAAAGAGCGAGGAGGGAGAGGTGACCTGTGGTTGTTGCAGGGGATCCTTCTTCGTGCCGCTGCTACTATTTCCTCGCACTCCACTCCGGGCTGCCACACGAAATCAAGAAAGAGAAAGGAAAATGGATATCATAGCGAAGAAATAAGAGGAAAAGAGAGAAGAATGAAGGGGAGAAAAAGATGGGGAAAGGGGGAGGATGACCCCATCTGGCCGGAATTTGGGCTTCACTCCTCCGCGCGGCCACACACACAGCAAGGGTAGATGGACCCATGCCTTCACTGCTGCCGCTTTCCCTTCTTGCCGGCCACCTTGTGGCAGCATACGAAGAAAGAGAGAAGGATGTGATCAAGAGGAGGATGAGAGGAGAGAGGTGGGTCTGGGCTAGGGCACAGATTGAGGAAGTAGGGATGGGGGATCGGGTTTTTGAAGGAGGGGAGAAGCTGGGGTTTTAAAAGGGGGGAAAAGGAGCGGCGGTCGGCAAGGTAGGGGCGGCGAGTAGGGCGGCCGGGTAGGGGCGGCGGGCGACTGCTCAGCGAGATTCGCGGCGGGATTCGAGGCGGCGGCCGGCTCGTAGAGGATGGCGACGGGATCAGTTGGCGGCGATCGGATCCGGACGAGAGAAAAAGAGAGAGATCCGAGAAGGAGATGAGGGAGATCCGAGAGAGAGAGAGGTGAGATCGGGTGAGAAGAAAATGGATCCGAGAGAGAAATGGGGCGGGAACGGCTGTGATGAGGAGAGATTTGAGGGGGAGAGCTCGGGATTGAGAGATACAAGGGGATCGGGTTTTTTTTTTGGAAATTGAGGGGAGAGAGAGAGAGAGAGGGTCGGCTGGGCTGGGTGGGCTGAGAGGGTGAAAGGGGGGTTGGTTGAATTGGGTTGGGGATGGGTTGGCTGAAATGGGATGGTTGAAGGAGATGTATAAAATTTAGATGGGTTTGGTTGGGTTCGGATGAGGGTGGGTTTGGGTTTGGGAGAGAGAGAGAGAGAGAGAGAGAGAGAGAGAGAGAGAGAGAGAGAGAGAGAGAGAGAGAGAGAGAGAGAGAGAGAGAGAGAGAGAGAGAGAGAGAGAGAGAGAGAGAGAGAGAGAGAGAGAGAGAGAGAGAGAGAGAGAGAGAGGTGGCTATTGGTTTGGGTTTGGGTTTTTATTTATTTGTTTTCTTTTTCTTTTTTTTCTTTTTTTTTCACTTATAACAATCGGCTCGACTCGAGCTCGAATCCGTCGCACTGAGATCCGCTAGCACGTGAACCTCGTCAGGTCCGATCAACTTGGATAAGCACCAATTTATTAATTAACATAAGATTATCGTGCATTGATACACACACGTACATGCCCAAGCATAAAGTATTATTCTTTCACTGTCGATTTGCGACTCGGACCCCGAACCCATTGTTTGGTCCAACTCAAGCTCAAACACACAGTATAGCCATTAGCATATTTGAAAAAAATTTCATTGGTCTACCAGCAATAATAATAATATTAAAACACAGGGGTGCCCATAGCAAAAGTGAACTCAGATTTTCCGGTTATTACAGTCCAGGTCGTGCGCACGACTTCTTCTATCGTCATATCTCGATAAGGGAAAACTACAAAAAAAGGTTACGGGGTTCCGCAAACAATGAACCTACTTGGTTGTAATATTTTGATGAGTTATAATCCATATCTTTGATTACCGGTTAATTATTTTTGTCGTCCATACTATTGTGTGGGTGTATCAAAGTCTTTGTGTGTTTGTACGTGATCTACGCATGGCTTCAATCCTCAATCCTTTGAGCACTATCCACTTGTTTCTGCTCAGACTCGGTGGATCACTGAATTGTGTGCGCAACAATTTATTGGTTTCAGGGCGATTAATTGTCCAAACAGCTGCACTAACCAACGACACTAGTCTCTGATCTTCATGTTCGTGACTGTATCCAGCTTCTTGATATATCACATGATTTTGAGGGTCTCACAATAAGAAATTATATGTATGATTATATGAAGCTTTTGTGGTCGAGTCAAGTCAGTCGGGTCAACTAAGGTTTGGTTAGGGTCAGACAATTCCAGCCTGATTGGGACAGGTTCTACCATTATTTGGGTTGGGTTGGGTTGGGTTATGCCAAACCGGGTCGTGACCATTCGAGTGGTGCCAATTTTGGTTGGGTCCTTCGAATCAGGTTCGTATCAAGCTAACCAAACAACTCTCTCTCTCTCATCAAGGCATCGCCAGGGTTCGCACAAGTCTAGTAAAAGTCTATTGCTATTTTTCAATAAAAAGGGCAAATTACAAAAACCCCTCCAAACCATACACCTCGTTTCATATTGGTCTCTCAACTATTTTTTTGGATAATTTGATCCCTAAATTATACTCTGTTTGCATTTAGCCTCTCTCTATCAACTTTTATTTCGAAAATATCCTTATCCTGGTAATCATAAATTAAATATTTTAAAATAATTTTATGTGTTATTAAAAACTGATAAAGATTTTTTCGGGATAAAAAACCTGGCTGAGGGGGTTAAATACAGACAGAGCATAGTTTAGGGATCAAATTGTTCAAAAACAAAATTGAGAAACCAATATAAAATGAGATTTATAGCTTAGGAGAGGTCTTTGGAATTTGCCCAAAAAAAAAAAAAAAAGTCAAGTAGAAGTTTTTTTTTTTTTTTTTTTTTGCACGAAGTCAAGTAGAAGTCTTGAGACGCGTTTCCCCTCGTTCCAGGCAATTACCAGTCCACTCGCGATTGACACCGCGGAACGACATAAAGCTTTCAGACCCGTTCACACAGCACCACATGTCACCAACATGCGGGCCCGGCCCACAGAATATCTCAGGCGGGGTGACCTGTCATCCAGCAAGGTGATTGGTCAGTCATCAGTGTCTGGCACTCTCCATCCATCTGATCAAGCTTTGGTGGGGCCGGTGACAAGTGATTCGCGGGCCCCCACATAAAATTGGCGTACGTGAGCTCGGACTCAGGACATACTCCCGGACATGCTACGGTGTTCGTCGGAGAACGATTTTGTTTCACCCTACTTTTTTTTTAATTTGGGTAGGAGTCCTTTCAGCCTCCTTAAAGGTGTGCAACATCCCTCTCATTAGCCCTCAAGGGCATGTATGTCATTTTACTTTATTCATCACGGTGAAATGGAGAAAATTTTGACCGAGGCTTACTGTGATTCAAGAGACATGGGATAGCGAGTCCCAAACACATAGGGATAGTGGCCCTCAGCAATCAGACGTGATGATTGATAGCTAGCTAGGCTCAGGAGACAATGGGTCCCGCGGTTGTATGGTACTCAGGATGTGCTCAAATTTTCACGAGAGCAAATGACTAAAAGCCCTTGAATTGGGCCAATGAGAGGGAGAGGGTTGTTCCACCCCTTTAGTATATAATTAGGCGTGCAACTTGGGTCGGATTGGTTTGGGTTTGAGCCAAACCGAAACCGATCCGAAAGTTATCGATTCTACCTTTTTTTAACCTGATCCAACCCGAATTCTATATAAACTTGACCCAACCCGACCCGAACCAGATCAGGTTGGTTCGGGTCAGTTCTCGAGTCTGATTTAAACTAGAGGTTCAACTCGGGTCATATTCAAACTATAGGGTGCAATGGGTTTGATTTAAACTAATGGCCGAGTTGAACCATGGGGTGATAGTTCTGATTTAAACTAATTACCTAGTTCAAACATGGGGTGCAATGGGTCCGATGTAAGCTAATGATCTAGTTTAAACTAATGGCTGAGTTGCACCTCTAGTTTAAACTAATGGCCGAGTTGCACCCCTAGTCTAAGAATCCAGGTCAAGTTGGTTCAGGTTTACTCGAGCCCTAACCCAGAACAGACCCGATTTAGTCGGGTCAAGATATATCGGAATCGAACCAACCTGAAATTTAAAAATATCTGAACCAACCCGACCCATTTAGACACTAGCCCAGACACGATCCGACCCGTTGACACCCCTACTCATGCTCAATGCCCCCTACATGAGCATTATGTCCGACAGTATGTCCTGTTCAAACAAGCAGTGCTCTTCCAATAAACAACTGAAACGTCATCACGTGACGTTGGTTGGTGCATCACATCCAGGGTCGGACTTGTCCGGCCACACGGACGCGCTAACTTGACCGTTGTGCATGAGACGCGGTCGCGTACTCAGGGGCGTGAATGCTCCGTTCCTCAATTCCCCGAAGTGACGTGAAACATAGGATCACTAGGGCGACCTCGACCGGCTCCCGCTTCTCCTTATAAAGCCCAACTCGCATGAGCTCAACCGACATCCACACCTTGCTTCCTCTACAAGACAATCTCAATGGCCAAGGGTTTCAAAGCAGAAGCCGAGGAAGACATGAAGAGCGAAAAATTTACCAATCTTTTGTTGCTTCTCTCTCGCGGAGTACAAAAGGCCGAGAGGATGAATCGCACCATGAGAGCATCGGATCGTGTCTTCGAGTGTAAGACTTGCGACCGCCGGTTCCCGACGTTCCAAGCGCTCGGCGGCCACCGGACAAGCCACATGAGGCCGTCGGCTGCCAGAGGCGCTCGGCGTGATCGGACGCAGAGGTTGGGAGCAAAGCCGAGAGTCCACGAGTGCCCCGTCTGCGGATTGGAGTTCATGATGGGGCAGGCCCTGGGTGGCCACATGCGGCGGCATAAGCCCGCCGTCGGGGCTACCTTGCGAGCTCATTCGGAGAAGAAGGATGAGGAAGCAGGGAAGGTGTGGCTGTTGGACCTGAACTTGCCGCCTCTTGAGGGTGAGACGGAGCTACAAAACCTAGGGTTTGGTGTTGGATTGATACAGGAGGTTCCCATGATCGATTTCTTGGGTTGCTCTGATCAGTGAATAATTTTCAGAAGGTCCCTCTTTATAATTCAACTTTTTTTTAATCAAACAATTCAGCTTTGCTCACTTGGTTACATCTGTTATTTCCTTATTAATTTTAGATTTTTCTTTGGAGTTTCTAGGGTTTCATAATTGCAGTATTGTTTTTTTTTTTGGAGAACCCCTCAACGTCTCATCTGAGGAAGAGTTATGGCAGCACCTACCAGTTATATATTAATCCGATGCAAGCAAAAAACGATCCTAGGTCGGGTACCAACCCCCGAGACTTTACCAACTCACCTAGTTAGCACTTACAAAGAGCAGTACTGTTTTTTTTTTTTTTGCAAGTTAAAACTAACCTCTCAATTCCTCAAACAACAGTCTGTTTGATCGATGAATTTTAAGCAAAACTAACTACTCGGTATCTGTGGGAATTTTTTTAATAATAATTTGGGGATTTCACGGCTTCTTATTTTCTTGTTCATGATTTCTTGTGGGTGGTTTCCTTCTTCATCAGAATTTTTTTTTTTTTTGCCGGAAACCAGTGGGGTTCTATTCATGGTGCCCCGGAGCCTACCAAAATGGAAGCATTACAACCATGACTATCCTGGTTAACAATGAAAGGAACACTAACACATGTGTTAGAAAGAGCATCATCATCAACAATTTTGGAAATCCACTGAGGCTGGGACAAGGAGGAAAGACCCCTAGCCGAATTTTTTATCCATCTCATAATAGGATTTCCTTCCCATAATTGGAGATTAATTGCTTCAACATCTCCTACTTGATATTTTTTACTCTTATATATAGAACCTTCACAACAACAAAAAAAAAAAACCTTACATATAGAGGTATGTATGTTGCAATGGAATTCAAAAACCCGGTCCAAACCCGGTCCAAACCCGACCCGAAACTTCGGATATATATGGGTATAAATTTTGCACCTAAAACAAGGTTTGGAGATCCATAAACAGAGGGTATATGATCGAAGATATCACCATCTAACCCCTAGCTGATGTGAGACTAAACCCAACATCCCAACAATGTACGTACCCGAACAAGTTTTGACTATGGGTATGGGTACCTCAATACCCATACCCAAAACCCGATTGACCATACAACTTGTGAATACTAGATAAGTAGTGCACTGGGCACGTGCGTTGCATGCGTAGCACGTGCAATAGTCGTTGATCTATGGATCCTTGTACACCTATAAAAATTAAAAATAGTTATTTTAGTATAGGGTATGGACACATGAAATAATGATAGGGGTATAAGGGCATATTGGTAATTTTTGTAGGGCTACAAATTTCTTTTTTTGATAATATGTAGGGGCACAATGGGAAGTGCAAGAATGCAACACTTCCTTCTTGCTTTTATTATAATGACGTAGGATCCAAATATGAGGTATATGTATACTATATATATGTCAAACTGTATTATCTACACAATTAGAGAGACAATCGGGTTTGGGGTTTGAGCTAGATATGGGTATTGATCGAGGAACCCATAGCATACCTGAAAGTTAATCGGGTTGAGTTCCTATACGGCTATACCCATATCCTACCCAAGCCTTGTAAAAAGTATTAAGGTACCCATACCCAAAAGTTAATAGGGTAGAGTTCCTATACCCATATATACCCTACCAGGTAGAGTTCCTATACCCATATCTTACCCAAATCTTGTACAACCCATACCTAAAAGGTACATTTGTACCCATTCCTGTACCTAATGTTTTGGCTCGAGGTCGGGTCACACGTTAAAGGAGCAATTGGGTTTCGGGTATGGGTATTGGGGTATCCATACTCATACCCGGAAGTTATTCTGGTAGAGTTCCTATGCCCATACCCTACCCAAATATTTCTCTTGATGTTGTTTTAAAACATAGGTTTGAAAATGATAAAATGGGGAACAAAATATAGGATGCAAGGGAGAATGGGTTAGTGGGATTGCCTTTCCCATTATAGCCCTTGTTATTTTAATGGATAAATAAGATTCAATTGATTAGTGGCAAAGACGAGAAGGGCAAAATGGAAAACAAAAGTAGGATGGAAGGAAAGAATAAGTTAGAGGGTTTACTATTCCCGTAATAGCCCTTAGTTTTTAAATCTATATAACATTGCACGGCAGCCTATATGCTAACTAAACAAAACACAAGCTGACTAGACAAAACGAAT
Source organism: Chamaelirium japonicum (assembly GCA_947650365.1). Taxonomy (NCBI): domain Eukaryota; kingdom Viridiplantae; phylum Streptophyta; class Magnoliopsida; order Liliales; family Melanthiaceae; genus Chamaelirium; species Chamaelirium japonicum. The sequence goes on along the minus strand of OX393552.1, from coordinate 75,483,221 downwards.
AAGCTGACTAAACAAAAGTGCTTTGACACCCTCTCTTCCTCCGATCTCTCTATCTCTCCATCTCTCTCTTCCCCCGATCTCTCTCTCTCTCTCTCTCTCTCTCTCTCTCTCTCTCTTTATCTTTGTCTCCGTTTCTCTCTCTTCCCCCGATCTCTCTCTCTCCGTCTCTTTCTCTCTCTCTTCCCTCGATCTCTCTCTTCCCCACACACACACTCTCTCTCTTCCCTTGATCTCTCTCACTCTCTCTCTGTCTCTCTCTCTCTTCTCCGTCTCTCTCTCTCTTTTCCCTTGATATATATCTCTCTCTCCGTCTCTCTCTACCCCTGATCTCTCTTTCTCTCTTCGTCTCTCTCTCTCTCTCTCTCTCTCACCTCGTCTCTCTCTTCCCCATGATCTCTCTCTCTCTCTCACGGGGGGAGGTTGGTCGCGCCGAAGGTGATCACTTCGTGCCAATCGGCACGGGCATGCACTAGTAGATAAATAAGACTCAATTGATTAGTGGCAAAAGGGTAATATTCTTGGATGGTGTTTGTGATTTGTGTAGGGATAAAACGGAAAGGGTAAAAATCACATATTACAGTCCTAACCTTTTTGTTTGTTTTCATGACATAGGATTCAAAATACTGGATATGGATTAATATATATGGTGAAGGGTAAAATAAGAATATATTTAAAAGGATAGAAGGTAGTAAGAATCCAAAATTGTGGATTGATATTGGGGGATATGGATATTGTTGGAGGTTTTTTTTTTAATAATGCAAAAGGAATTTTATGACAATTAATAATATAATCTCTCAATTCTCACCTCTACTCCCAAATCCTTAAAACCATTACTCAATCGTACATCAAAATTGTTGTGTAAAAGTGAGCGTGATCTCGAATGAAGACATGGCCTACCTGCAACTCATCAAGTGAACCCGGCCAGCCAGAGGCAACCATGGAATCACCCTTGATATCCCGGCCCACGTGCAAGTGTAGTCCAATCAAGCCCTGACACATGGACGATATCTCAGCCTTTCTTACCAGGGACCAGTGTTTTGAAGACAGGACCGGACCAGACGGTCGAACCAGGTTGGATCGGAACCAAAGCTGTAGCCGGTTCGCAGTCCGTAGCCAATCCAAACCGATCAAACCGACCAAACCAAACCAAACCGATCAATTTTGATCGGTTTCGACACACTCAATGGATCGGATCGGATTGAGTTTTTAAAAAACCGACATGATTGGATCGGTTGACGGATTTGTAAATTTAAAACCGACCTAAATCGAACCGAACCAACATATGTATATACATATAATATTTTATTAAATATATCATATGTCCTCATATATCCTTGCTACCAACAACCTTTGCAATATTGTAGGATGACTCAAAATCAGTTAAAAATCTTATTTAGGCCTAATGATTTGATGACAATTATTATTTTTTAGGTTGAACTAGGTTCTAGTAGAAGGGGAAAAAAAGCCCAATAAGAAGATGGTCCAAAGCCTAAACCGACCATCCAATCCAATCCAAACCGACTTTAGTTGGATTGGATTGGATTGGATTCCAATCTTAGTTCGGTTTGGATCGGATTGAAAATCCTCAAAACCGACCAAGGTTGGATCGGTTTAGGTTTTGCCTAAATAGATCGGTTTCGAACCGATGCACACCCCTAGGGGAAAGCCACTAAAAACCAAAAAATGACATGATACCCAAAAGCTTAGTTGGCAGTCTCTTCTTTTTTAGTTATTGGTTTCTTTCTTTCTCCTTTACTCTCTTCTTTTTTAGTTATTGGTTCCCACCTCTAAGCTCATAGACTTACATGGAAATAAAAGATTGCACCACCTGCACACACAATCTAAAGTCTAATAGATTTGAACATATAGTTCAGGAGATACTATCACTTATTATCCTCTCAATACATTTGAGCTCTTCTAAATGTCTTAATAAGCTGTTGTAACAGAGATATTCATTTATAAGCAACAGAGACTACACAGTCCAATAGATTTGAGCATATTAGATGTAGTGTGTTAGTATTCTATTAGTCCCACCTTGGTTGTGGTAACATAATGGTGTGCGTTCTCTCTCTATATAAGGAGAGGTAGTCTTATGTAATGCAATTGAGATTAATGAGATAATACAAGGAGATTTTCTCCCCAATCCTATTCTCTCTCCCTCTCTCTTCGTAACATGGTATCAGAGCCAACCTTCTTGGCCTAGCGTTTTGAAAATCCTTCTCTAGCCTCGGCCTCCCCGGTCGCCGTCGGCGACCTCGGGGAGGCCAGGCATAATAAAATTTTATTTTTCCTCACCTGTGCGAGCGAGTCCGGTCCTGCGCCCCCGCCATCCGAGCGCTGCGTCGGCGGCGTCTTCTCTCCGGTTCAGCAGCCAGATCTGGCGCCCACCGTGGGGCTGCTTGACGGCGTTCTTGCGCTCGAGCTCCATCTGCAGCTCCGCCTCGCGGATGGCAACGGCCTTGATGGCCTCGACCTCTGCCACCTGTGCCTGCCGGGTCCACCCGGCCTTCTTCATGGCGAGCTCGGCGTTGGCGGCGGCGTTGGCCGCACGGATGTCTCGTGGGATCGCCTCGCCGCCTTCACGCGGCCGCTGTGCATCGGCCGCCGGCCTGAACCCCTTCTTGATCCACGGATTCTCCACCAGCTTGGCGATGGTGATCCGCATGCTCGGGTTGGGGTCGAGGAGCCTAGTTCGAGTCCTGGACCGGGAGGTAGCCGGCCATCAGCACAAAGAGGACGACGCCGCAAGATCAGATGCCAGCCTTCGCCCCGTCGTACCCTTTCTTGCTGATGATCTCCGGCGCCACGTAGGCCGGCGTGCCGCAAGTGGTGTGGAGGAGCCCGTCGTGCCGCCGCGACTCCCCGAGCGCGCTCAGCCCGAAGTCGGACACCTTGATGTTGCCGTTGTCGTCGAGCAGGAGGTTCTCCGGCTTGAGGTCCCAGTGGTAGACCCCGCGGCTATGGCAGAAGTCGACGGCGCCAATAAGCTGCTGGAAGTAGCACCGGGCGGCATCCTCCTTCAGGCGGCCCCTGTCCTAGCATCCGGCCGAGCTCGTACCGCTGCATCAGGACCGTCCCTTTCTCCGGCCCGGCCCTACGCTCACCGGATCCGCCGCGCTATCCGGATCTGCTGCGCCCGCGCCGGCCGGATCTCCGGATTTCTCTCCCATCTCCGGATCTCTCGCTCTTCCCTCTCGTCTCTCTCTCGATTTCCTCTTTCCTTATCTCCTCTCTCTCTCTTTCCTTTTCTGAAACGAGTCGACCGATCCCTTTGAAACCCATTCACAGCCATCCATGCATCCACTCTCCCTCTCTCCCAAAACTCCGATCCGATCCCTTTGAAACCGAATACAGCCAATCGGATTTTCTCTTTAGTGAATCACAACCGTCCCTTGCCCCCTCTCTCTCTCTCTCTTCTAAATCCGGCTGTCCCTTGCCCTCTCTCCTTTATTCCCTTCTCTCTATAACAGATCACAGCCATCCGATTTGCATCGGATGGATGTGCTTTACGCTTTGCTGCCCCTGTGCTTTGCGACTTGCTGCATCCGACCCGACACGGCCCTCTGCACCCGATCCGACCCTCTTTCACCTGGCCCTTTGCGCCGCCCGGATCCTGTGCTCATAGCATCTCGCCACCCGATCCGGCCCTTCCGTACACGGCCGGATCTTCGCATTTTTTCGCCTTGCGCTCTCTCTCTGCGACCCTACACTCGAGCTGTCGCTCCACCTCTTGTGCCCGCGTCCTGTCTCCGGCACAGTAGCATGGGGGGCCAGATCTGGCGCTCCCGGCCATCCCCTCGCCGCTTGCACTCTCCTTGCGCCCTGCACTCTGTCAGTCAGCCTGCTGCGCCTTGCGCTTTGTCAGCCCGCCTTGCACCATATGCCCTTGCGCTTTGTCGATTCGCCTGTCCCATCGCCTCGCTATGTGCCCTTGCGCCTTGGTATTTTTGCGCTCTGCGCTTACCGATCCGCCTTGCACCTTTTTGATCCTCTCTAGTTCCGGCCACACTTGTTTTGTGTCGGCTTTTGGATCCTCTCTCGTTCCGATCACACTTGTCTTGTACCGGCTTTTAGATCCTCTCTAGTTCCGGTCACACTTGTTTTGTGCCGGCATTTGGATCCTTTCTCGTTCCGGTCACTTGTCTTGTACCGGCTTTTAAATCCTCTTTAGTTCCGGCCACACTTGTTTTGTACCGGCTTTTGGATCCTTTCTCGTTCCGGTCATACTTGTCTTGTGCCGGCTTTTAGATCCTCTTTAGTTCCGGTCACACTTGTTTTGTGCCGGTTTTTGGATCTTTTCTCGTTCCGGTCACACTTGTCTTGTGCCGGCTTTTGATCCTCTCTAGTTCCGGTCACACTTGTTTTATGCCGGCTTTTTGGATCCTTTCTTGTTCCGGTCACACTTGTCTTGTGCCGGCTTTTGGATCCACTCTTGTTCCAGTCATTCTTGCGCCGGCTTTCCTTGGTCATGTGATCCTATCAGAGCTACGACTCTTTATCTTCTCCTTCTTCTTTGTCTGTGATGATTGAGATCTTCTAAGAGGTGTCAAGTACTTGCTTCGGCCGGGTGCTTGCCTCTTATGAGGTCTCACGCATTCACATCTTTTCTTAGCCGCTCTCTCTCTCCCTTCGGCCTCCGTTATTGCCGGCTTTCATCACCGTCGGCTTCCTCCTCTTCGATCCTTAGTGATCATTGCTAATTCTCCCGGTTGACCTGCTTACAGGTTGGTCGGGTTCCCCCGGTTGTCCTGCTTGCAGGTCAATCGGGTTCCAGGACGACTTGCTTGCAGGTCGCCCTAACACTATCTTTACTTTACAGGAAAAAAAAAAGGTTATTTGCTGTAATTTTTTCTTCTTTTTTTTTCTCTTTTTCTTTTCTTTCTCCTTCCTTTTATTAAGCAAACTGATGTCGGTTTATACCTTACATCAGTTTGACGGGGGGTATTAGATGTAGTGTGTTAGTATTCTATTAGTCCCACCTTGGTTGTGGTAACATAATGGTGTGCGTTCTCTCTCTATATAAGGAGAGGTAGTCTTATGTAATGCAATTGAGATTAATGAGATAATACAAGGAGATTTTCTCCCCAATCCTATTCTCTCTCCCTCTCTCTTCGTAACATATTAGATGTAGTGTGTTAGTATTCTATTAGTCCCACCTCGGTTGTGGTAACATAATGGTGTGCGTTCTCTCTCTATATAAGGAGAGGTAGTCTTATGTAATGCAATTGAGATTAATGAGATAATACAAGGAGATTTTCTCCCCAATCCTATTCTCTCTCCCTCTCTCATCGTAACAGAGCATATGGTTCAGGAACCACTATCACATATTATCCTCTCAATACATTTGAGCTATCTTCTAAAAGTCTTATTAAGCCACGTACGGTAACAACGATCTTCATTTCTGACTTGCAATGGCCAATGTAGTTGCAGATGAAGTAGTTCGTCCCCCTGGCCAACGTGATTGGATCATTACCGAATATCAATCCAAATAGTTTATATCAAACATATCATCATTATCGTTTTGTTGCTCGCTTGGGACCACAGATCGACCTAGACAAAATTATACAGACAATCTATAGATCCAAGAATATAAAGACCTTTATACTTAATTTTATAATCAAAGTATTAGACGTTAAAAACCTTGATAATTTTTCTGCTCTTGATGTGGATCTGATATTGGTGTTTGATTTAATTCTATCGCTTGACAATCCTCTATATCATCTTTGGCTTCCCCTACAAGATCGTTCTCCACTACTCAATCCCCAACCAAACTTATATTCTCTAGTGAAATAGAGTCAAATGATTTTAATTCTTCATTCCTGAGAACATATAAAAGTTTATTTATATTAAAGGTTAATTCTTCACCTCCGCGACGTCGTGCAAAAACCGAATCCGCGACACTGCCGCAACCGTCTGATCAAATTAGATTGGACGTCTGATAATTCCAGCTAGAGCTATGATATATCTCGTGGGACCCACAGATTTCAGACGAGACGGGAGATGGGTGACGGGCGTCCTGAACGCTCGTGATCTCCCCTCACCCCTCACTCTCCCCTCTCTCCCTCTTTTTTGATCTCCCTCGATGCCGGCGAGAGGACAGCCGACGAAGAGCCGATCTCAGATCTCCCTCGACGCCGGTCTCAGATCTCCCTCGACGCAAGTCTCAGATCTCCCTCGACGCCGAGCGACAGCCGGTCTCAGATCTCCCTCGACGCCGAGCGAAGAACCTACCGTCGGCGAGAGGACATCCGGTCTCAGATCTCCCTTGATGCCGAGCTTAGAACCGAGGTTGTTGTACTCTCTCTCTCTCTCATTTGAGTTTCTATTCATTAGTCCAGATCTACCGTCGGCAAGAGGACAGCGATGGCGCACAGCTGGTCGATCCGGGCTCAGACCTCTTTGCTGGAGTTCCAATTCTGAGCTGGGCTCAGATCTACCATCGGCGGAGGACAGCCGGTGGCGCACAGCTGGTCACAAACGGAGGTTGTTGTAGTGACCCTCCTCTCTTTTTCTCTTTCTCTCATTTGAGTTTTGATCCATGAGTGTTAGGTTTTCACCACAAAAATATGGTTCACTTGTCCATGTTGTTATACTAGTTCAAAATATTTTGTTAATCATGACTTTCATGCCATAAGCCCTAGTCTTCTCCAGGGTTTTCTTACAGCCTTTTCAAAGGAACATCTCATATTCCCATTTATTTTCGACATGTAACTATGTAAGCATAGGTCATTGGTTATGGTGCAATTTAGAGTACATGTAATAGTGATTTTTTGAGCAAAAATTAGGTATTAAATAGTTTTTAATTGAAGATTCTATACTAATTAATTACTATGCCTAATTGAATTGGGGTGCTTACTATGCCTAATTGAAGGGTCAATTAGGATAAGTATGCCTAATTGAAGGGTTAATTATGATAAGTATGCCTAAATTAAGTTCCTCATTTGAGTTGATTGATGTATCCTGTATGGATGAATTGACTTCAACTAGATGGCTAATTCCTACTCCCTTGTATTGAAATTTCATTATATGAGTGGATATACCATGAGAAGGATTGCCTCAAGGAGAAGGATTGTCTACCAGTATTTGTTCGATCACCTGCGTTGTTTGCCTCTCTTATCAATGCAATGTGTTGTTCTACTACAAGCTTGTCAAATTTAATTTCCTTAGTTGACTTATCTGGTTTTCTTTTGAGCATACCAACTAAATTATATGCCTCAATTGACTTATCTAGTTTTCTGAAATTTGATAAAATTAGGTTTTATGACTTTAGTATTGAGAACAAAGTGATATGTAAGAACGATCACCAATCTTTCACATTTGATTTAGCAAATATTCTATTAATAACTCTGATAAAAAAAATTTACTCTTTTATGTCATACTTGACTTGACGGTGTGTTGACTTATTCTTCTGGTTCATAGATATGGCGCGCAAATATTATGTGGTCTTTATAGACCGGAGGCCCGAGATATACTCGAGTTGGGAGAAATATTAGCGAGAGGTGACTAGCTACAGCGGATCAAGCTACCGTTCCTTTGGTTCATTGGAGGAGGCTAAAGCACAATTTTTGAAGTTTCAATGTCGAGATGCCCCTCCTGATGCCTATCGTGAATACCCTTCTGATTCCCATCTTGTTGCTCCTCATGATGTTCTTTGTGTTGGCCCTCCAGATGCCCGTTATGTTATTTCCATTCGTGATTTTGCATTTTGTATTTTAGGGCTAATTTTGGCTCTAGTTGGTGTTTTAATTATTGTAATCATAATATGAATGATGTTTGTCTATTATGATCTGAACATGACATAATTATTAGGCTTTATGATAATGCATATTTATATTACCCTACATCCTCCCTACTTAATTAGGATTAATAACCATTTGACTCTTTTTTGATGGACCTATGAGAGACGTTATGGGCTGGATGTTACATGTGGAGAATTCTTCTATTGTCTGGCTCATCTTTTAATACAGAAGATACGAGGTTTCATTTACATTTCTAAAAATATTAAGTGTTGTTCATTCTCATAACTTGAATGCCCTTATAATAGTTATCAATTCTATTTTATTTTGTAGATGGACTCCTGCCAATCTGAAGGCAATGGCGACGCGTGAGCTTCTAGGTAAGATTCGAAGCCGTCTTTCTTGTGCCCCAAGCACTAATCGATGATGTACTGACCATGAGGCCCCTTAAAAAAAACATATTTTAGTAGTGACTATATATAAATAGATATCAAAATATATATATTTATAGTTAAAATAAAGGAAGTATCATATAAAAAACAGACATTCTTGAATTGTTCATAAAATCATTGAACAATTCCCGAGTCATTCGGTCACACCCAATATCACCAAATAATCCAAAGAGTTAACTAGATTCTTTAATGCATGTGCTTGTTTGTACGATTTTGAAGCGTTTTTGGAGCTCTTAATCATTGAAGTTATTGTTGTCCATACAGCTTGCGCTATGGTCAGGGAAAAGCAGCCGCGCTTTCTAGAATCTCTCAGCATCTCATTCGGACGATCCAAGCAAGAATGAAACAGAAATTATAGGTGGAGTGCAACTGTGTACAGATATGCCCAATTGAATGGTGAAAAGCAGTCATAGATGTACTTGAAAATCTTCAATAGCCATACAAAGATTGTAATTGGAGATACACACTGAATTCAGCTCTGTACATCAGCCATCGAAAATTCGATTTTGTCACACTTGTGAACTAATTTTTTACTGATTTGGGTTCTTCAATTGAATGTTTCTACTTTGTTTCTCGGAATATTCAGTTGTTTTCAACAAATAAGATAGGCTTCACGAGAATCTATATTCACCGACTTGGTTTATATCATTTAGTCGCATTTTCTGCTATGTTTCATGATGTCGAGAAACTAGGAGATTCCCCTCGAATAGGGTTCCTATACGTCGAGGTGTTGCGGCTCGTCCTTATTTGCAATTCTTGAACAAAAATGGACCAAGAAGTCAACTATGTTTTCTTCTTTTTCTGGTACTTGATTTAGGGAAATTGGATCCATTCCCATGCTTTGATGAAACCACATCCACGACAAAGTCTACTACCTCCTTTCTTAGTTGCCTTTTCTTTGGATGACTTCAACATGTTTCCTCAACCCTTTGTCCTTACCTGTTGTGGGTCATTGATGACCCGATTCTCTGGAATACTTATACTACTCCTTCCACTAATGTTAAGTCTCCAAATAATGCATTTTATCGCTTATTTCTTACTGCATTATCATCGCTTTCCTATGTAAAACTTTTCATATACTCGTAAAGCGCATCATTTTCTTTGCACCAATGCACAGTAGACTTTAATACAGACATAACGGTATATTGGTTCGCACTCATACGATACATGCATGAAAAATACGGAGCCCGGTAGTTCAAATTATTCTTTCTATCGATAATCGCATTGGAACCTTATGGATGTCAGTTTATGTGTGATTTTCAGCGAATTGACCCGGTTCTCGATACAGTCAGTTCAAGGGCATCACGACTAAGAAGTGGATATTCTCACGGCACCCCGACGGAGGTTGCACAGCTCATTTGGAGGCCTATTCTGAAGAACGATAAAGAAAAGGGTACTTGGAAGACTTCAACAAGCCGCTGCAACGCACGACTCGCACCAGAAGATGACTACATGAATGCAAAGGAGCGATGATGGATTTGATGATGAGTTCGGATGATGGTGATTAAGTTTCCCACGTGACCCATTTGACCTGAACCCAGACAACCCGGGTCCTTCCTTCTCTCCTTCTTATTTCACCACCGCACCTATCGCAACCATCCAATAGCACCCATGCATCAGACCCGACTTCAACTCCAAAACATGCACGTCGTGAAAACCCTCGATATTCAATCTCTTTAGTAAATCCCGCGCACAAACTCAAGATCCATGCATACCCATGCCCAATGTTGCGGTTCGGGTTTCGGTCGAATTTTCGGAGTCCATGACCACCCCGAACCTGATAATATCTTACCCGGCCATCATGATATCCAAGCACGTCCCCGAGCCATGTGCGACCCATGCATGAGCCCAGCTGGCCGAGTCCCGTCCTCATAAATTCACTCTTACCCGTCCGATCGCATCGCATCCGTCTAGTTCATAACCTCATGCTCCATAAGCATCGCATCCGTCTTATCGCAGCCATCCATGAAAAATCCCATGCATGAGATGGAATCGCCCACGTTCTTACTCCTTCCCATCCGGACTTAATCGCAGCCGTCCGTGTACGTACTCCATGCACAGTTTTTTTCTCTTCATTTATTTCCACTTTAATCGCAGCCGTCCGTGTGCTCCCTCACTCACATGCAGCCGTCCCTTTTGGAATCCATTCGTTTACTCTCCCTCTCTTCTCTACTCAATCGCAGCCGTCCGGAGTTCGAATCACGGCCGTCCCTTCCATGCTAAAAAGCATGCATGCCCGAGAGCCATCAGAACCGGATTCCATCAGAACTTGTTTTGTTCTAACCTTCCATTATACATGCAACCAATCACAGCCGTCTATTCAAATCCAACCCATGCATCAGCTGCATTACTCCTCTGTCACCGACCCATGCAGCCGTTCAAGCCCAGCTGTTTCTCTTTCTATCTCTAAACCCGAACGCCCAGCCGCCCATCTCTCTTCTCCCGTTTCTTTCTCTCTCTAAAACCGAACACCTCTCTCTTCTCTCTTTCCTTAAATGCCTAGCTCTCCGTTTCTCTCTCTATCCCGTTCTCTTCTCTCTCTAAATCTCTCTAAAACCGAACACCTCTCTCTTCTCTCTTTCCTTAACTGCCTAGCTCTCCGTTTCTCTCTCTATCCCGTTCTTTTCTCTCTCTTCTTCGATTCTCTCTCATCCCCGACCCGACCGCCTCCACTCTCTCTCTCCTCCTTGATTTTCTCTCTCTACCCGATCGTCTCTCTCTCCCCTTGCCTAATCCGCAGCCCGTCTCCAACTCATCAATCACAACCGTCCATGCGACCGCCCGATCTTCTTTCACTCTCCCTCTTTACGAACCCATGCACGTAACCCCGGGGACTTCTCTCTATTTTTCTCTCTCTATCCTATATAAGCCCGAACACCATCAGAACGGGGGGGGGGGGGCGAACCTGAGAAGACCATAAGCCCGAAGCTCATCAACCCGGCGAGGTCAAATCATCAGCCCTGAACTTCATCGAATTGAACCTACATCGCCTCATCATCTTCACCACCATCCCGACCGAGCATCTACGAGCCACGCCAAGCACAAGCTCCGAGCTACGCTCCATCGTCCTCGCCGTGGAAGCCCATCTCGAAGCCTTCATTCACGCCGCAGGCCATCGTCTTCGCCAGAAGCCTTCATCTGCGATCATCTTCTGGTTTTTTCCGTTTTTATTATGAAGTTTATTCGCACTGGTATTTTAATGTCAGACTATATGAACATGTGCGGCTAAACCCCTAGCTAAGGCTATGGGGGATGCCTAGTAGTATGCTACGTTTTTCATTTGATCAATGATAAGGCTTAATTTTCGTATGATTGAATCTTATATGGATGACACTGTCTGATGATGTACGTTATTTTAATTGCATATTTGTTTGAGTCCGTATTGACTCCGGGCATACGGACTGCTTATGAATCCCTGTGGTATGATCGCACAAGCGTAACGAGTCCCTCTTCGCATGATTTTCAATCTATTTAGTTAAGTATGACGAATGCATATCTTTAGACATCGATACATGTGTACAAGTCCTTTTGATTCCACATCGACTCCGGGCATGTGTAATGCTTAAAGACCCCTGTAGCATGTATCCGAACTTAATTTTTATGCTATCTTCATACATACTCATTGATCAAAAGAATGCATAATATACTACTAGGTTGAACCCGGATGCCTTAGCTTCATCTCCATCGTAACCTCTTTATTTAATTGTAATATTTAGTTCTAGTTAAATTAGTAACGTAGTTTTATTCTCTCGTGCTCCACTCTCAGTGGAAAACCCTGATTCGCACTCACGTTTACGCACTTTCATCACACTAGTTCCCATTAGTCCTTCAGTCCCTGTGGAATCGACCTCGGACTCACCGAGATTATTACTTCGCTACACACCCTATACTTGGGGTTAAATTGCACGTTTTAGTCCCTTAATTAGGACTACTCAAAGTTGTAGCAACTAACACCACTGCTTACATTAAGCTTTTAAATTTTTTCATGAACTGACTGCATTGTCATTCTGAATAATTCAGTTCCTTCTTCTGAGAGGGAGGCATCATCAACGACAATTGAACACAACTGTGATAGCTTTGAATGTCTCGTCATTACTAACTTATTTGAAATATCATTAAGTTCAACACCATCTCTATCACATATTCTTCCACCTTTCACGCTTCTAGTATATCTATGCAATATATATTGATTTGGCAAATATAATACTTGCTTAAATCGAAGAAATGCTAAAATATGACGGCATGAGATTCCTTCAAACTCAAAAAAACGACATCCACATGTTGCAAAATCTGAATTCTTATAAAAATTAATCTCTCGCACCTTTGAATTTCCTTCCTCTGTCCTCTCAACTGTATAAACCCACTGCATTTCATCTTCCCACAAATGCTTTAAAAAATAAGCATTTATTTTCAAAAAGCTCATCCTGAAAAATTCTGAATATCTTTTTAGTATACACATTAACCATCTGTTTTTCCATAGGAAATAACAATTTCAGTTTTGGTTTTTCATTAATGTCGATATGATCAAAAATTAACTATTGATGTCGTTGATGCCCAACTACCATGTTGAACCGTGTTACAAAGTCCATTAACGAATTGTTCTTAGAAATATACTTCTTGAAAAATGAATCGGAGCTTTCAGCTCTTTGACTGCTTAACATTCCTGCAGAAAATATATGATTAATATATACAGGAATCCATTTTTCACGTAACTCATATATTGTGGATAACCAAACATGATCTTCCAATGAACTTCTTTGCAGTGCATACTTTCAGCTTGCTTCAAACTGTTCTGCCGTGTCAGAATTATACACGCTAGACTGAAAATAATAATAATAATCTCGGTGATTGATTGGTTCAAGTTTATCAGAAAACTTATTCATGATATGCCAAATACAATAACGATGAAAGGTCTGAGGAAGAACTTCAGCTATTGCTTTTGCCATTGCTGGATCTTGGTTAGTGATAATGATATTGGGTGGACCTTTAACCATAACTTAAATCCATTGCTTGAACAACCAAACAAAAGACTCAGTTGTCTCATCATTTAAAAAACCACAGCCAAACATTATCGTCTACCCATGGTGATTAACTCCCAACAATGGAGCAAATATCATACTATACTTATTGGTGTTGTATGTCGTATCAAACACGATTACATCACCAAAAAAACTGTATGCTCGTCTTGATGTGGAATCAGCCCAAAAGCAATGAGTCATTCTATTATCTACATCTTGATCGAATTCAAAGTAAAATGATAAGTTTTTTTTCTTTTTCTGAAGTAAAATACTCATACAAAATATTTGCATCGTGTCCCTTCATTTCTTCTCTCAAGTCTCTTTCATAATTTCTCAAATCTCTTCCAATACACCCTACGATTTCAATTCCATCCGCTTTAATTTCCATAATCCTGATTTGTTGACTGCTTGATACATTTGCCTCAGAAAACTGCCTTGCCAAAACCTTTTTTCCATTTGAAACCCTTCTGTGCGATTTTAGTAAATGAACCTTTCTTGGAGTTGCAAGTATATGGTTATGTGCTTCAGTAAATTTACTAACAATCCAATTTGTTTCATGCTTCACAACACTGAGCCTTATCTTACAGCCTACATGTATCATTCCTATGTTCCTTTCAGATTCTCCTTGAACAATTTTTTTTAACTTTTTTTTTTGATATGTATCATCAGTATCACCTTCCTTGAAGCAAACAAATTGTTTCCAAATCAATTCATTATTTCTCTGTTTACTTGAATCTATTCACGTGCTAAATCCAGCCTCTTTTGCATATGCATTATAAAATGCATATACATCATTTACTGAAATGAACGCTTGCCCTATTTTTGGTTTCAGTTCATCTGCAACCTGCGGATTGTACATCTTAGCAGAAGATTGTTCTTCCATCTTTTGTTCATAGAAAGATGACAAACACCCAATATTAGTGAAGTGTATAATTGTCCAAAATCATATAAATATTATGATTATTGTATTTGCATGTACTGTGTGCAAAATCATATAAATATTTCTTGTATTTATGATACAAATAAATACCACTTATTTATATTATAATGACCTACTTTGTAATTAATACCAACTAGAAGTCCTAATTTTCGCTCAGAAATCACTATTACATGTACTCTAAATTGCACCATAACCAATGACCTATGCTTACATAGTTACATGCCGGAAATAAATAGGAAGATGAGATATTCCTTTGAAAAGGTTGTTGACTAGTCTTACTAAATGACAAATAAACATATATACATGAGTTATACATGAATGATCCCTCCAAAAACATCGATAATCATTTAATGATTTATAAATTATTTACTACTACCAATAGCTATTAGTACATGAATTAAAAAACAACCACACTAAGAACTGCCTAACAAAAGAAAACTAAAAGCATAGTTCCTCACACCACATGGTGAGGTCCAGAAGGGGATTAAAGAATTGGCTTCTAAATATGGCAAAGAACAAATTGCAATTAAATAGAAGATTTTGAAGGAATAAAAAAAGATTGAGAAAGCAAAAAACTCATAAGCTAAATATGTCGCTTACAGATTAAAGTAGGTGCATTATGAATGAGGATGGTATAATGTTAGTGAAATATGGTGCACTTAAGGAATGATGTAAAGGTGGCATGAAAAAGAATTGGATGCTGCCTCTGCTAGAGGAAAGGATTTAAAAAGCTGCACTTGGGAGGATATAAATTCTTGTATTCAATTTGGATAATATTTCATTAAGGATGAAAAAGATTAAGGTGTTAGAACCAAATGATATATATACCAATCTAAGGTAAAAAAATTAATGAGGGAATTTAGTTTAATCTAGTTAAATGAGTTATTCTATGAGATCTGGAAAACAAAGGATATGTGAAATAATTGGAGAAGTACTATCTTGTAAGAAATCCATGGAGAAGACTAGGGCTTATGGCATGAAAATCATGATTAACAAAAGGTTTTGAACTAGTATAACAACATGAACAAGTGAACCATATTTTTGTAGTGAAAACCTAACACTCATGGATCAAAACTCAAATGAGAGAAAGAGAAAAAGTGAGGAGGGTCACTACAACAACCTCCGCTTGCAACCAGCTGTGCGCCACCGGCTATCCTCCGCCGATGGTAGATCTGAGCCTAGCTCGGAATTGGAACTCCAGCAAGGAGGTCTGAGCCCGGATCGACCAGCCGTGCGCCACGCTGTCCTCTCGCCGGTGGTAGATCTGGACTAATGAATAGAAACTCAAATAAGAGAGAGAGTACAACAACCTCGATTCTGAGCTCGGTGTCATGGGAGATCTTAGACCGGATATCCTCTCGCTGACGGTAGGTTCTTCACTCGGCGTCGAGGGAGATCTGAGACCGGCTGTCGCTTGGCGTCGAGGGAGATCTAAGACCGACGTCGAGGGAGATCTGAGATTGGCCCTTCGTCGACTGTCCTCTCGCCGGCGTCGAAGGAGATCAAAAGAGAGGGAGAGAGGGGAGAGTGAGGGGTGAGGGGAGATCACGAGCGTTCTGGATGTCCCGTCACCCGTCTCTCGTCTCATCTGAAATCTGTGGGTCCCATGAGATATATCACAGCTCTCGCTGGAATTATCAGACGTCCGATCTAATTTGATCGGACGGTTGCGAAAGTGTCGCGGATTCGATTTTTGCGCGACGTCACGGAGGTGAGCGGCTCTCTCTCTCTCTCTCTCTCTCTCTCTCTCTCTCTCTCTCTCTCTATATATATATATATATATATATATATATATATATATATATATATATATATATATATATATATATATATATATATATATATATATATATATATATATATATACTAGTGAAAACCCCGTGCCCGAGGTCACGCAAAAGATTTTGAGAGCGGCGAAAAATATTTTGAAGGTGACAATAATATTTCATGGGAGGTGACAATAATTCAAGGGCTAAACAAAATATTTTAAGGCCGGTGACAATATTTCAAAAGAGATTACAATATTTTAATGTTGGCTAGTGCTTCTCCTCTTCGAACTTTGTCAACACACGTCCATGTCGAGGTTAAGCCGATCTCCTCTTAATCAGCAACTATTTCAACTTACCATATCAGAGGGTTTAAACCATATCAGGACCGTCAATGGGTCAATTGGAATACAATCGCTATGACTCGATCTGATTCGTTTTAATATTTATTCTTTATTTTTAAATTTTTTATTACATTGCAACTCACCATCATAGATGTCCTGACCACATGTATACTACAGGAAACGGTTTAGTCGCTTGCCTAAACCTCAATTGGGGATTAAACGCCTATCATTTATCAATGTTCTAGATATTCCATAATTTAAATATTTATAAAGCATTAATTTTGAATTAAACTTTAATATGAACCATTACTAACTTTAAGCATGGAGATTGAGATGAATTCTTATAACTAATAACTTAATTATCTACTTTCATTTAATGACATTTTTCATTTCAACATGTTCATTTGAGGTATAATTCACAATTTAAAGTTCCTAATCAATTAAATTCTAATGCACTGTGAGGATTTAATAAAAGGTGTCATAGGTGATAATTTTATATCATATTCTAAAGGCCTATGAATGTAATAATCCGAAAAGAATATGATAATGCTAGAGTAGTGTCACAAGGGAAATTGGAAGTGGCACTGAAACTGAAGGAAAATCTGGATCCTTAAGGGTTGCCCTACTGCTCCTTGGAGGCTGCACAATACACAGAAGCGAAGGTGTAAATTTGACATAGATAAATGAGAAAAGAGAGAGAGAGAGAGAGAGAGAGAGAGAGAGAAGGTAGGGGGAAAAATATAGTACAGAGAGAAGAAACAAATGTAGCACTCGATCACAGACCAGTTTTGACCCAAACAATTCACCGAACGCTTTTATTGCACTCCCTTTATACACTCACTTCCCAAACAAACATCATACAACCAACCGAACCTCATTGACACTACCACTCCCACTCCGACATCATATGAACACTT
The DNA here is from genome assembly GCA_947650365.1 of Chamaelirium japonicum. Taxonomy (NCBI): domain Eukaryota; kingdom Viridiplantae; phylum Streptophyta; class Magnoliopsida; order Liliales; family Melanthiaceae; genus Chamaelirium; species Chamaelirium japonicum. The sequence goes on along the minus strand of OX393552.1, from coordinate 75,466,048 downwards.
AACCTTGCATGCATGCCATCCGTCGTACTCATACACGACAACACTCTATTTCACCCATTTTCTCATTCACGCATTTTGTCAAACACTTCCCCTACCTACCCATTCGCATTATGACCACATGCACAACATGCATGTTCATTCAGGCATTAACCGAACACCACTCAGTCACCATACATTACACTTACACACCCATGATATATTTCACATGCTAAACCCTGCATACACCATACACAACACTTTATTCATATTCTTCTTCACAAAGCCTCCCCAAAACAGCTCGACATAGCCCCCTTCACACATCCCCTACTCACATCAGCACACACACAAAACCCCATTGGAAAGGGGGAAAAGAAAACAGAGAGAGAGAGAGAGAGAGAGAGATGATAATAAAGAGGGTGGTGGATAGACAACCCCTCCCCCGGTAACCAGAATTCAGCGCCAGCCGGCTTCTGTACAGCATTCTGATCGGATTCTGACCAATGACAGCAGGAGGGAAAAATATTGAAAAAGGGAAGAGAGGAGGAGCTTACCGGAGATTGACAGAGACAAAGGGAGTATGGAGGAAGGGTTACGTTAGGGTTTCAATTTGGGAAGAGAAGAGTTGAGGGGTAAAATAGGTGCGTATGTGAATGGAAAAAAAAATTCAGCAATTTTTAAAAAACGAATATAATATAATTTATGTAGAAAAAACGGACTGAAAAGTTTAATTCAGCAACAATAGATTTATACGGCTGTTCAACTGCCATATAAGTAAAGCAAGAAACACATGGTGAACTGCATAATGAGTGAAGCAAGAAACACATGGTGAACTGCATAATCATTGGTGTCAAATTACTTAGTAGTGGAATATATTTTCTTCCCTACTTACATTACACCTTCTCCATCTCCCTCCATATGCTTCAGCCCTGCTATAGTTTTGACGACTGGGGGGAAAAATGGGGAGGCTCCCTTTGCTCCTTAGCTCCTCCAATAACTTCAGAACCAAACAAATCAAATAAAATAAGACATCTTAGCATATCCAATAACAAATCAAGGGCAAATATGGTTTCACAATAGATTGGGTTTCAGAAAATTCAATCAGAGATTACCAAAGGAGTTCGGAGCCACTGCAATTTGAATCGGGATTTTCTTGTATCCCTGTTCGTGTTTACCTCTGTCGTCTTCGTGGCTTGGCACGATGGCCTCCTTTGCTTGCTTCAGCGGCATCATCTCCTATAGCTATCGTTCATTTTTTCTTTACAGATCTAGTATCTGTGCAAAAAGTAAAAATATGGAACATGACATATTAGAGCGGAGAAAATGATTATCAGAGGCTTAGAACAGAAAAAAAAAGAGAGAGAGAGAAAGCAAGGATGAGATCCGAAAACCACGGTTGTAACAATGCCGATCTGTTTCCAGACACTGCCAAGCCATCCCAATTCAAATCGCCTATAGTGCTTGCACCTTACGATGATTAAAAAAAATTAAAGAGGAATTTATAACAAAGAACCATAATTGGGGAACAAATTCAATAAATCAAATGAATAAAACAAACAAAATAAAGTGTACCGAAAATTCATTTACCAAAAGCTAGGCAAGAATCGACGAAATCGAGCTGTTGGGAGTACGGGGCCGAGGACTGGATTTGAGAATGCGGCAGGGGCAACTCTGGCCGGCTGCGATGCCCAACGTCCTGACTCACGAAGACACAGAAACACCGATTAAGGTGATATGCTTTTTCAAAGGCTAATATGATGATGGACCATGATCTCGAGCCATCAACTTAAAAAAACAATTGATGTATTGATGGAACATGACCTCTGAAATTTAATTTCCACTTCAATTCTATTTACATACACTCTTCTGATGAGTCTTTAATGAATGATGAGAGAGAGAGTGAGAGAGAGAGATAGAGAGGTAAATAAAATGTATTTCTTACATAATCTCTAAAACCAACTTGATGAAAGTCTTCAATTCTATTACATTTTTTTTATTTACAATCCATCTTGATCTATAATCTTCCAAACACAAAGAATCGGATCCAACTAAAGCTTTCACATGTTATTCCAGTCTATCTTGATCAAATAATCTTGGAAATAAAATAACTCAATAGAGTACCAATCTACGATGGGAATCTACATAGATTACAAAAATCCCTCGTCTAAGGTTCTTGACCCATAGATTCTTAATTGGATTTTGTTATTCACCCCTCTTTTGTGGTTATCAGCTTGTATATTTAAATTGTGATTACTGAATGGTAGATCTTGGAATTGCAATACCTTGCATTGGCCAACTCTCAAAGTTGGGCATGCCGGAACCGCTGCAATGAATTGCACAACCCCGATCTTCACAATTGATTCAAGCTAAACATTTAAATCATCAAAAAGTATACTAATTTAATATGTGAATGTTGGAAAAAAAATATCTTTACTAATAAAAAAAATCAGTGATTTGTGATATTGTGATATGTGATCAGTCATCCCGTTTAAAAAAAAAGTGATTTGAAACCCAGGCAGGGGATAGAAATCAGCAAGTCTAAAATTGCAAAATTAGAAAATTAAGTTCACCTAAACCAATAACAAATTGTTTATTCAACATATTCCATTAAGTTTATGAGCCTCATCCAATCTAAGGTATTGGGTTAGGGCCAAAATTTTGGATCCAAACTTAATTTTTATCCGTCAAATCCCCCCTATTAAGGCCCTAGTCATTCACAATTGTGACTCAACTAATCACCCCTACTGTTGAGTGGATGACCAGGAAATTAAAAATTAAAAATAATAGCCAAAAGCCCATTAGATTTTGGGTAAGATAGGATGTGAGAGGGGAGAGAGTATGAGAGAGAGACGCCAACTATGGTCCCTTTGCAGACACTGTAAATAAAAATGGTAAGTTACAATTTGCTCTCCTTAAGTTTAGCTCTAAAACACTTAATCTCCTATAGTTTAGAAACTATATTTTACCCCTTTCAATTCTATTTTGAAAAGATTAAATTACCAAATGAGGAAATTAAAAAGTGGTACTGTGCTAACATTTCAAACTTTAGGGAGCAATTTGGAATAAAATAAACTACAGGGGGTTAAATGTTTTGACCTAAACTTAAGGGAAGCAAAGTGTAAGAACCAGAAAAAGAGGGAAGGGGCTGTGAGAAAGATCCAGCAGGGAAGCCATCGCAGCCATCGAGGTCTTCGGCACTCCTCTACTCTCCGCTTGAAGCCCCCGGCCCCAGCCTCCTATGCTCCTGAAGCCATCGAAGCCCTCGGCCCCAATCTCCTGTCCTCCTGAAGCCATCCCACAGAAAAAAAAAATCAAAGAGGGAAGGGAAGAGAAGCAGAGAATCCGAAAGAATAGCAAATCAAAACAAAAAAAAGAGAATCTAAACGAACAAAGAATAAAAAAAGAGAAACGAAGAATCGAAGAAAACAGAGGAGTGAGAGGGAGAGAGAGAAGTAGAGAATCCGAAAAAACAAAGAATCAAAACAAAAAAAGAGAAACAGAGAATCAAAAGAAAAAAAACAGAGCATTGAGGAGAGAGAGAGAGAGAGACGGAAAGAAGAACTCCAAGTCACCCTAGATCTCAGATTGTGCCAAAATCGCTGCTCAAATCCCTGGAGATTGAGAGAGAGGCACGAGAGATTGAGAGAGAAATGCGATGAAACCCTAGGGTTTTTCTGTCGAGTGGGAAGAGGAATATGTCGAGAGGGAAGAGGAAGCGGGGTCGAGAGTGGTGAGAGGGGAACCGACAGCGGCTGGAGGGCATGGGGCTCCGACTTCCGAGAGAGAGAGAGGGGGGGGGGGCGCACACCTGGCCAGCTTCCAAGAGAGAGAGATGCGGGGGGGGGGGGCTCCGGCGCACAGGTGGTCGGCTCCCGGGGTCGAGAGTGGTGAGAGGGGAACCGACAGCGGCTGGAGGGCGTGGGGCTCCGACTTCAGAGAGAGAGAGAGAGGGGGGGCGCACACCTGGCTGGCTTCCAAGAGAGAGAGAGGCGGGGGGGGCTCCGGCGCACAGGTGGTCGGCTCCCAAGAGAGAGAGAGAGAGGGGGGGCTCCGGCGCACAGCTGGCCGGCTTCCAAGAGAGAGAGGGGGGGGGCTCCGGCGCACGGCTGGCTGGCTTCCAAGAGAAAGAGAGAGGGGGGGGCACCGACTTCCGAGAGAGAGAGGGGGGAGAGAGAATTTAGAGGGCGAGAGGGGTGCCGGACTACAACTTCCAAGAGAGAGGGAGAGATAGCGTTTAAGAGGGGGATTTAATAGGCTAGTGGGATTTGATGGTCGGGATTAGAAAATGAACGGCTGTGATCGAGTCAGGATTAAATAGGCTGAGTAGGATTCATTTAGCTCTGGCTGAAACGGACGACTGTGATTTATCCCCCTCCTCTAGATAAATCTGAGCCGCTCCTTTGTCTCAGTTCATTTGTCCCCCCCACAACCGTCGTCCCTTATTTTATATATATATATATATATATATATATATATATATATATATATATATAACCTATGAGTCAATTGTAAATTATAATGAACATAAACAAGATCGTTAAGATTTTTATGTTCCATTATGTTCCTCTTTTTTGTGTGTATGTATTCGAAGACACTCCAATTATATTCACAACTGGATACGCCTGTTGTTTGACTTAAAATCTTAATTACCATTTTTTTTGCAAATAAGGAATTTAACCACTATAATCTATCCACCAATCAGCTGCAAAAATTATGATCAAATTATAACACAGCTTTATAATGTAAAGAAACAAGTATCAATGTAAATAACTATATACCTAGAAGTATTGAATTTCTTGCATTGATAGCCATAGAACGTCCAAAATCACCAAGTACTTCTTGATATGTTTGGATTTTCATATTAAATTTGTTTTGAATGCCTGGAAGATTTTTTTCAGCATTGTAAAATCTTTCAACGCAACCTAAAACACTGTTAAGGATCTCATGGTGGGTAAAAAAAAGCACTCCAATCGTAAAAAAAAAAAATGGATTTAACCAATATCCTACTGCATAAATAGGACGATGTAATTGTCTATCCCATCGATCATCAATAATTTTCAGTTATGCCATATAGTCATCTCATTTGTCATTGAAAGTCACTCCCTCACTCTCAATATTTCTTCATATATATATCCCATAGCAGGTTTCTCATCATTGTCCACGATACGAATAAGCCTGACCAATGACTCAGTAGATCTGTAAATTTGAGAGCATGTTGTCCAGAATGAAGTTGTTAAGACCAATTCTGTAATTTCTTGTCCTTTTGTTGTCATGTACAACTTGCTATCAATCCATTCTCTACACGTTATTGGCAATTGCAGTCCCTCTTTATTTTATAATATATTTACAATGTGAGAAAATTTGTTGCTAAACGAGTTATTGCAGGACGATTTTTTTTTTGTATTTTCTTATTAACTTCAAACATAACCCATTGTTGTAAATATACCTTATCATCTCTCTAGCACTTTGAACAGTGGACTTCTGTTACGCCCCGGTATTTTACGGATTAATTCAACCTGTATAATACTGGGGTGTTAGAAGTAAAACTTGATATAACTTAAATTCCATCAAATATGGAAATTAACTGAGCCTCTTTTATTCATAACCATGCAATATAATATAAAGGTTTGATACATGGCTTGAACTTTAAAAGTTAAAACTTAAATGCGATATCAACTCTTTACATTTTCGTTCCCGCATCCTCATAGTACGGAGAGTAGAGCGGATCTTCGATCCCCTCCGGTTCATCCTCTATTCGTGCTTCCTCCTCTCTTTGACCTATAGGGTCAGTCTCTGTAGGGACCACAATACATGTAGGGGGGTGAGTCTAATCCACTGACTCACCAATTAAATCCTAGTTCATTCAAGGTAAGATATATGTACTAAAATAACAGTGAACATGACTATGAATAGTAATTAAAAAGACATTGATCACTCGATTCCCTTTTTGGTCTCAACCAGGGTAGGAATCTCAAGCCTTACCCGGGTACTTTTTGTCCGCAATAAAGCTAGCCCCACACCAAGGTTCTTTTAGTCACCAGACTAGGCTAGTCCCACACCTAAGTAACTTTTTGGCCTCAGCCAGGACTAGACCCACACCCAGGTTACTTTTTGGCCTCAACCATGGCTAGACCCACACCCAGGATACTTTTTGGCCTCAGCCAGGGCTAGCCCCACACCCAAATAAGTGATCAACACATCTCAAAATTTAGCTAATCCATAGTATACTACCATTAATTCAATAATATACACTTAGCAAGAATTAACCAGGTTTAGTCCCCTACCTGAAGTGTTATAGAATCCTTCACCCGATATAGATGACCTAGTAAGCTCACGACCTGAAATATATTGTTCTCTTTTGTTAGTTTTATATTACTTTTCCCAAGGATCAGATGAAATCAAATTCCAATATGGATTCCTTAGGTTTCTAAACTAATTTATTTAATATATTTTATCTTATAAGGGTATTTAGGTTATTTTTAAAATACTTTAAATTTATGCCTATATTGTAGGGTTTTTTATTCTGAAATCGTAGCCACAGACGAAACTCAATTCGGAGTTCGTTTGCTCCCGATATGGCCAAAATAGCCGGTATTGACGGAAAATAAATGGGTGGTCTGCCTTTAGTAAAAGGGTCAGGTTGCTCTAAATAATACTATTTCAGTTTGACTAATGACAGAGTCAGTTTATCAGTTGGTTACTGGCTTAATGGGCTTCGGCCCAAGGTGTATAACTGTACTTAATGGGCTTCGGCCCAAAGGATAGTTAATGGCTTAATGGGCTTTGGCCCAGAGGATACTTCGGTCCTAAATATTACTTAATGGGCTTCGGCCCAAATTTTCTAGTGGGCTTTAGTCTAGGAATTTAAAACAAAAAGTATATTTGTTGCCTACCAGGTTTAGGGGTTTCATAATATTGGTGGTTCCGAATTATAACCACAATCTTGTGGTCGTAGACGGAATTCGATTTCGAGTTTCAATAAAAAGGTTATGACCATTTTACAATAGGGGTAAAATGATAAATTTATTTTTTAATTATCGGTTCTGGTATTTTATGATCTCAGTAGGTGTATTTTGTTATTATGAGTCCAAGGCAACTGACATGTCTCAATTCAGAGTCCGTATGGGTAAGATATGGTCAATACAGTTTACCTTGATAATTTATATATTTAATGATAGGTGATTCTTAACAAAAATCATAAAGCATTATGTTGGTTAGAGTGAGCCTTCTAAGGTTATTGTTTAAAGAGGTCATGGGTTCTATTCAAATTAGTCTTCTTTTTATTTATGTTGCACCTAATATATAACGGGTTAAAACCCGAATTAAATGAGTTTAAATTTCATACCCGACCCTACAACCCGGGGTGGTAGGGGTCGGTGGTCGGTGGCCGGAGGTGGTGGCGGAGGGACTGGGCATGATTTTCGAGGCGGGGGCTTGAGTGAAGAACTTTATTGCCTAAGGGGGTTTTTATAGGCCTTTTTCAGGAATACCAAAGGTCTTAGGGACATAAATGCAATACGGCCCATTATTATATTAATTGCTTCATCAGCAGATCCATCTCTGACTATTTACGTCCGATCAGAAACCAACGGTCTACGGTTTCGCTGTCTTTTGATCTTCCCCCCCTTACTATAAATATTTATTTTTCTTAAAGTTAGTTAGAAAAGTTATAAAAGTTTTTTGGTTAGAGGGGAAAGTGTTAGGATTCAGCTGATAGATCCGTAGTTCAAAACCTTACCTTAGCTCCCTTTTTCTTTAAATTTTTAAATGTTCTAAACGTGCTCAAAACGTAAAAGTTTGTATATGTTTTTTGATCGTTTTGAATAGACGGACGCAATGACGCAGTCCGATTTTTATTTTAAATTTTGTATCAAAAATTCTTATTATATAGTTTTAAATTATATTAAATCATTAATATTTTTTGGATGTTACAACTTCACTCCTTTCCTATGTCCACTAACATCAAGTCAATGCAATTAGTTGCACAAAAGCTCTAATAAATAGTTGAGTAATCTTTTTATCAATAGTCTTGCAGCTGCCACATAGTTCGACTACAACACTTAGATAGCAAATTTAATAAATATTTTGGTTGGGCTCTATTCTCTTTCAATGAAGTGATCAACTTAGATTTGTAGGACAATTTTTAAAAGAAATTCTGATTTTGAAATCTAATGCCAATACCCGAGCCTAATCAACAATAAAGCAGAATCTAGTGATAAAGAATATGTTCAAAAAATCAGTAGCTTTCTTCATAAAACTTGTGCTGAGATGAATGCACATAAAATGAGTGACATTCCTACTACAGTCCATGCAAGATTGAGGCTTTGCCCAATAAATGTTTTGACCCATATATTAGAAAGTTTCACAATGAAAACAATCGGTGAAAATGGACATCAAAAATTGACTAACTGTGGAGTTCGCAATGGCGGGGACCACGGGGTCATCTACCAACATGAAGTCCAGATTGGTGAGGGAGTCAGACATGTTGGTTACGTGTGTCGGGTGTGGCTGCAAACACAACAGACAAAAAACAATTAGAAATACAAAGAGATGCTCTGAATATGTACCATGATGCTCGAAATTAAGTTAGCCAAATAAACATAAATAGAGTATATCTCTTGGATTGTAAACAATGCAAATAACCAACCCATGCTTGGATCGGTAATATATATAATTCAAGTGCAACGCAATGGTTATCGGATTAATGCACATAACTCAAAAATTATCATATCAAATTAATAAAAGTGAATACATAACATGAGGCTACAACAAAATTAGATCAAAATGCTGCATACATATGGTCAGAAAAAAAAATGAGAACAATTGCGATCACTTATGAACATAAATTCCATGATAATGTTGACTATGCTGATTTATAATCAACAATGAAGCGAGTCTGTAAGTCATAAACCAAAACAAAGGCATGGAAGCAACAGAACAAAATCGTGCTGGAAATGGGGTTTCACCAAGTTCAATCGGAATGATTATTTGGCATGGAAGCAACAGAACAGAATCGTGCCGGATGGTGATAATGCTAAGCTCCTCGGATGCCATGGGCCTCTCACTAATCGTCGTCCTGGTCAGGCATTCTTGAGTTCTGCGCTTTCTTCTGTGTCTTCGGCTAATTAGTAGTATTCCCGGCCCAGGTGTGTGGTTTGTTGAGTATTCTGGTTACAAATAACAAAGAATTCGGAAAATGGGTGCTGGAATATGATTACCACACTTAAATTTCAGCTTTTGATGGAAAATGGTTTGGATATGAATGCATTATTTTTCGTCCTGTCCCCTCCCCTCCTTTTATCTGATTTTTACTGAGCTTAATTCATGCTGTGTATTTTTATCCGGCTGGATGATGATACTGATTTAACAGCAACAATGTTCGTGGTCAGGGACTGCAATGCACCACAGGCCTACTGAAAGAAAGAAATCATAGGCCTTGATTGTTTGAATCAAAAGTTTGTGAAATGCATCAAAATCTATATGCTCCAAGAGGAGAAATCATTGAAATCAAAAATCAAGAGAGAAATCATTGAAATCAAAAATAAATAACTGAACCAAGAGGAGATGGGGGACATCCACCTCGCGGCACTGAACCGAGAGAGAGAGAGAGAGAGAGAGAGAGAGAGAGAGAGGAAAGGGGGGTCATACCTGGTGGATGGAGGAGCTGCGGACGGTGATGAAGATCTCTCTTTCTCTTCTGCAATTCGAGTGCTGGAGATGGGGGACATCCACCTCGCGGCACCGAACCGAGAGAGAGAGAGAGAGAGAGAGAGAGAGAGAGAGAGAGAGAGAGAGAGAGAGAAAGGGGGGTCATACCTGGTGGATGGAGGAGCTGCGGACGGTGATGGAGATCTCTCTTTCTCTTCTGCAATTCGAGTGCTATTGATAGGAGGTGCTCGCGAGATGCTTTCCATGTCGGGGCGTTTGAAGAGAGGTGATCGCCGGAGATTTGGGCTGGATTTTAGGGGGAAAGAATCAGAAGGGGATTTGGGCTGGGCATGATCACAGTCGACCGTTGTATCTTGCCTTAAACCCATTAACCCGATCGCAGCCTAGAGTTTAGGAGGGAATTCGGGGAGAGAGTTGAAGGGGGGAGATGGCAGGGCATGCCTGATCACAGGCAATCTAACAGCAATGAACGGCTGAGGAGAGAAAGAAAGAATCGGACAGAGATCGGTGGCCTAGGCCTGGCGGAGGGGGCAGACGCAGGGGTTCGGGGGGGCTTAGAAGGAGAGAGAGAGAGAGAGAGAGAGAGAGAGAGAGAGAGAGAGAGAGAGAGAGAGAGAGAGAGAGAGAATCGGAGAGAGGAGAGTCGGTGAGGGGGCCGGGATTCGCAGGGAGAGAGGGGCGCCCGGGATTTGGGGAGAGGGGCGTGAGGTCGGTGAGGGGGGTGGGATGGCGTAACCGACGGGAGAGAGAGAGAGAAGGGCGCAGGGTCTGGCTGGCAGGGAGAGAGGGGCGTGAGGTTTGGTTCGCAGGAAGAGAGAGGCCCGGGATTTGGGGAGAGGGGAGCCCGGGATTTAGTTCGCCGGGGATTTGGGGAGAGGGGAGAGAGAGAGAGAGAGAGAGTCGGTGAGGGGGGCGGGATAGCGTAACAGACGGGAGAGAGAGAGAGAGAGAGAGAGAGAGAGAGAGAGAGAGAGAAAGAGAGGGGGGGCGCGGGGTCTGGCTGGCAGGGAGAGAGGAGCGTGAGGCTTATTGAGCGGAGAAAGAGAGAGATGATCGCGGGCTGAGTTACGGATGGTTGTGATCGTGAGGCGTGAGTGAGCGGAGAGAGAGGGAGAGAGACGGGTAATGGTGTTGAATCATGACCATTAACAACAATGAACGGGGCTGAGTTACGGATGGTTGTGATCGTGAGGCGTGAGTGAGCAGAGAGAGAGAGAGAGAGAGAGAGAGAGACGGGTAATGGTGTTGAATCATGACCATTAACAGCAATGAACGGCTATGTTCTAAGTTACAGATGGTTGTGATCGTGAGGCGTGAGTGAGCAGAGAGAGAGAGACGGGTAATGGTGCTAAATCATGACCATTAACCGCAATGAACGGTTGTGTTTATCTCTTAGGGTTTGTCTCTCGACTCAATTAATGTTTGTCCCCCCCACAAAACCCTGAAATATTATATATATATATATATATATATATATATATATATATATATATATATATATATATATATATATATATATATATATATATATATATATATATATATATATGGGTGTGTTAGGCTGCGGCGTGCGGTGCGTGTAGTGTCGCACCGCATCTGTCTGATGCACCGCTGCATGCATTGCAAGCACGCAGCGGGTGCATCAGACGGCTGCGGTGCGACACCGCACGCCGCATTTTTTCATTCATATATATATATATATATATATATATATATAGAGAGAGAGAGAGAGAGAGAGAGAGAGAGAGAGGTATTACGTTGCGTTGTGCGTTGCCGGCAGAGAATGTGAACTGCGCTCAGCCCGGCCGTCCGATCGCGAGGATCGCCTACGAACAGCGCAGAAAAATCAGCTACAAACCCTCAGCCGTCCGATCCCCTGTCCCGATTCTCAGCCGACCCGATTCAGCCGCGCAGCTGACTGTATTTGGTCCGTTTGATTCCTATCCGTTGGATCGATGAGAATCGAACGGACCAAATTTTTTTTACTATTATTGTAGCGGCTACGATAACGGTAAAATTTATTTTGGATCGTTCGATTCCCGTCGATCCAACGGATGGAAATCATCCGAACCAATTGTGTGTTAATTCGACGACAAGCCGGACGGGAGGGAGCGCGACTCCGACTCTGCAGTTTGCAGTCTACGCGTAGGTGCCGAAACCCTAACTGATCGACCGGTAAAATACGCATCATTCCTGCGCCCCCCCCCCCCCCCCCCCCCCTTGGAGAGTCGAGGTTTCCTCCATTCCTTCATCGCCGAGGCCTCTCTCCCTCGTTCCAGATGGTTTTGTCCCACAGGAAGCTCAAGCAGCAGCTCCGATCCCTCGTCGCGGAATCCCTCGCAGCGACCGAGTCCCAAAAGTCGAACGAAGATGTGAATCAGCAGCTGCGGAGCCTTAGAGAGCTCCTGGGCTCTAAATCCCAGAAACCCGAGTCGTCGAAGAGACCCAAGAGAAGAAAGAAGCCCCCTTCCCCGAAGGATTTGAAGCCCGTTGAAGGAATCGAAGATACCCACAAGGAGAAGGGGGAGAATATCGACTTGATCACTTCGAACGAGGAGGGGAAGAGTAAGAAGAGGAGGAGGGATGGTGATGGAGGTCAGGAATCAACGGGGAAGAAGAAGAAGCTGAAGACGAAGAAGAAGAAGCTAAAGAAGAAGAAGATGGTGGAGAATGAGAAGGAAATTGGAGGTGTAGATGAAGTGAGCAACGAGAAAGGGGCTGCAGAGCCGATCAAAATAATCGAAAGGTGAAACCCATTTGTTTCTTTTCCCATTCACATCTTGATTCCAATTTCCGAAAAGGATTGTGATGTGGGTTTTGCATCAGGATGCAATTGGAATGTTGAATTAGGGTTTTGGGTTTTGCTTGTTATCTGTTGTTTTGTGCTTTGGCCGCAGTGAGCTGAATGCTAAGAAGGTTTATGTGGGCGGCATCCCGTACTACTCGACTGAGGATGATATAAGGAGCTTCTTTGAAGGATGTGGCACTATAACGGATATAGACTGCATGAGGTTTCCTGAGAGTGGGAAATTTAGGGGGATTGCTATACTGACTTTTAAGGTTAGCTCATACCCTTGCATACTGTTCTAATCCTCTAGAATTGTTGTTATGTCTGTTTTGATTTGTTCTTTGTTAGTTTAATTTCTTGGCATTAGGACATCCCGGTCTGGGAATCTGGTTACTGCGATAGGTTTGAAGCCGACATTGTGATCCACGGTACTGATCAATCAATTACCTCCATATTATAAGAGAACAGTAGAACACTGGTTTATAGTATCGGTAGATGCTGAGGTGCATGATGCGTTGAGATAACATAAGGCCGCCTAGAGGCTATCTAAATTTCAAGGTTTTCAGATTGGAAATGATGAATCCTTTGAAACATGATCATGGTCCATAGTTTTCTGAAATTTCTCAAAGTTGTGAAATATTTCCATTTTTCTGACCCCTAAAACGAAATGTTTTGAAAATTTTGAAAATTTCCAAAACTTCACAAAGTTTCCCTAAATTTTAAACCCTAAACCCTCTGAGCTAACTATCTAGCTTCTCCGATGTGATTTTTATTCCAAAAAATGTTTTGGTGTTTATCCACACATTTGTTCGATCGGATCAAAGCGTTTTTCTCCGAAAAAAATCAAATGCCATGTATCTTAGATTTCTTTCAATTAATTTGTTTCTAGTTGTTTATTTGATGATATGATTGTGTAAGAACATCAAAATTATCATGATTTCATATTCTTACATTAGATGTGGGAATATGTAATTGAATTTAGTAGATCTAGCTTTCAAAAATTTTGGGGTTCTTGAAGATAAAGATAAAAATAAGTGTTTATTACTGATAAAATCACTTGAATTTTTGATCCGTTGTAGATCGTAGACTGTCATGTATGTGCACAACAAGCATAGAAATACGTGCTATATGGACCATACCTCTAGATACGGTAGAAATGCATTCTGTGTTACTTTGGTTATTTTATGGTTGCCTAGAGTTTCATTGGAAATTACGTCATTTTTACTTTTATCATATCCTACAGTGTCGAAATTTTGGTCGAAATAAAAATTTAAAACCTTGGATATGACTCATTGGGTGTCAAAATTTCCAACCTTTCCCGATATGGATCATTCTTCTACAGTTCTACCATAGTGGTCAATTCACTAATTGATTTGTGATATTACATTCTTTTCAAATATGAAATTTAGACACCCATTGGGTCATATCTACAGTATATAGATTTTGTAGATACTGAGATGCACAAAGAAAGAGAGTCCACGTTGTCTTCGGGCAAGTTTGAATGTCCCTGGATCTGCACCTATTGAAGGTTGTTCCAATCGATGTTATAATCTAGATGGCTTATAATGCTTTATGTAGTTCGACTTAGCATATAGAGGACCAACTACTAGCTTTGCTAGTGAAACCATATTTAATACTCCCTTTCAATATTTTGTTGGCTTATCTATTGCATTCATCAAGAGCTTTGCAAGATCCACACTATTAAACTAAGCCCTACATTTTTATCTAGGGCATAAGTTAGTTCCATTCATCTTCTTGTTAATTGGTTTACGTTGCTCGTAATTATATAAATTGATTCATTGATTTACTCCATGTTACAATTCCCATGCCCCCCTCAAAACCGGTGATGAGAGGGAGGGGGCAATAATATATAAAGATGTGGAACTCCCACCCGTTTACCGATGTGGGATTGTTCTCAGCACCCGCCTGCACGTAGAGCACCTCTCGATTAGAGGGAGGGAGAAGATTTCGATCGGAGGGAGAAAAAGGGTGCTACGGGACCACATGGATGGAGGGGAGACGGGGTGGGGTCTAGCTCTGATACCATGTTAGAGAGAAAGAGAGAGAGTTGGGAGTGAAAGGATTACTTTACTCATTGGGGCAAATGTCCTATATATCACTATATAATGGATGGGGTCACCAAAGGGTGAGCATACCAAAAGAGACTGAAAGGCCTATACAAGGATTAAGAATGTATCTACACACTCTAACAAGGTAGAAATTATTCCTTGAGTGTTTCTTATTAATCATTATTGACTGATGTTGATTCTGCTTCTTAGGGAAATCACACAAGTGATGCTCCTAGCGATAGCACTGACGTTTTGGTTGAATTGTCGTGCTCCTTAGGTGCATCATTTTGATGATAAGTTATAGGTCTCAAAACCATAGATGTACTCCTGTTAATAACCAAGAAGTATTCAACCCGAATGGCAAGTCATGTCGGTAGCTCGCCTTGGACTGTACAACATTTCCTGTTTGAAATTACTGAGAGTTGGATTTCCTAATGCTTGACTTTGATCATTGCCAGAGATTCGGCTGCTACTTCTCCCAGGGAAAACATGTTGGGGTATTGGTTGTGTTATCAGGCTCGATATGGTCATCAGGGACCATTTGGCAAAATAATTCCACAAGGCGTAATTTCCCCGGCAACAACACTCTTAGGTAGGGGTCCCACCAGGTGTGTCATTGTTTCCTCATGAGCCTAGGAGTGGCTGGTAGCAATCATTCTCTTGGTCGAAGGGCAAAATGTCTCGGGCATGCCAAAGGTAAAATGATTTAGCTTATTGATCGATTGTCTGAATGTTATTTTTTTTTTTTTGGTATATCGATTGTCTGAATGTTATGCCAAAGAAGACAATGATATGATCAATTTAGCTTATTGAAATCTCGGAAAACAAGATATTTGGTGAAATATCCGTTTTTTCATGGGGTTCTATGTTACAAGATTAAAATTAGGGATTTTGGTAGTTGTCTTTTGTTTAGATCAGAAGAAAAAACAAGATAGTTTATGAAATTTCTTGATATAACTTGAGGTTTAGTTCCTTGCTTCTTGTATAAGCAATTGCTAGAAGCTTTGGGAACCAACTTCCAGTAAGCTTTGATTGCCTCAATTAAAAGAATTATGTATTTCCCAAGAGCTAATGAATATGGAAAAGTGAGTGCTTAGAAAGTAAAGACGGTGTGTGGGATGTAAATGTAAGTTACAGACAATTGTTTGATAGTGAATTAGTTGAAAAGCAAAAGTTGACAACAAAACTAATCTAAACTGCTAGAAAATAAAGGTAGTGATGCTAACATAAATATATTTAAGGGCATTTTCGAGAATTGAAGTATGTGCAAGAATAGTACGGACCCAAAAAGTAAATTCATTAAGACTAAAAGACAAGTATTGGAAATAGATCTCATGAAAGTAAAGGTGATGGGGACATCGAGCAGAGCCCATGGCGCATGTACGACCGCAGGAGGCGCCACCTGAGCCTATGGCTCTGATCAGACAGCCTGCACTATCATGGATGTTTGCATTTGTTTTTTTTTTATTTTCTGCATTGTGTTATTTAGTCCCACCTCGACTTTCAGGGGTTTTCGTTTGTTATCGCAGGCCTTTATATAGGCCTGCCCATGGAACATGTAAGGGCACTGAATAATGAAATGAAAATTTGTTTCTCCACTTTTGTGTTGAGTGACAACAGGGTGAGGTGTGTGAAACCCGATCCCAAACCCTAGGTGTGTGAAACCCTAGGTGGGTACTAGGCGTGTGAAACCCTAGCCCAACCCTTACCTCATCCCCTTCCTTCCCCTCCGCCGGCCACCAGCCCCGCCTCCCCTTCCTTCCCATCCGCCGGCCACCAGCCTCTGCCTTGTCCCTGTGCAGCCGGCCCCCGACGCCACCCCTCCCGTCCGATTCCCCCCCACACCCTGCCCCTGTCTCGCGCCTTCCCCACCGGTCACCGCCCTCCTCTCCCGTGCGGCAGCCCCACCCCCCCTTGGCCTCTTGTGGCTGGCCCGATCCGGCCACCCCACTCGGCGCCGCCGGCCCGATCCGACCCCGACCTCCCTCCCCTGCCTGCTGTTCCCCCCACCCAACCGGCCTGCCCCCATCACCGGCGCCATCACCCCACCCCGATCCCCTTCCCTTCTCTCCCACTCGACCGGCCAGCCCCACCACCGGCGCCACCACAACCACCGAAACCCTTTACCACCACTCCGAGCCCTCCCTCCACCCTACCCGACCGGCCTCACCCCAATCCCCCTCCCTCCCTCTGCCGGCCACCATCCCGAGCCCCCCCTCCACCCCTACCCGACCGGCCTCACCCCACCACTTCCCCTTCCCTCCTTGCAGCCCACCCGAACACCTCCATGCCCTCTCTCACCTGATTCACTCACACCCCTTTCGGCATCGCACCTCCGGCACCCTCGGCATGCGTGCAGGGCCGGACCCAATTGGGATCACGGTATGATTCCGGACACGGACGGATACCTCGACATCAACTCCCCCTTCATCGGACGAAAGGGAGAGCGTGGAGGAGCACGTGGCTTGTGACGTTGGCGTTCCCGCACCGCCATTACAACCCTCAGTAGGTACGTCTCTTTCCAGTAGGGTATTTCCGGTAATTCTACTAATCGGATCTCCAGTATATTATCTGTGCCGACGGCTGTCCACCATCGTGAGGTTGTGCGTCCCCACCTGCCTGTAAAGCTCATTAGTATTTGATATTGCGGGACGGACTCGTGCCGTTTTAATTTAAGCATTATTTATTGTAATTCTTAGAACTGAGATCGAATTGCCTGATGCGAGTAGTTTCGGTTAAAACCCATTATTCCCTGCTAATGGTTTGAATAAACTTCCTACCTGAGACTTTTAATTCATAGCGAAACATTGCTAGGACAATTAAACTACTGATTTCCTGCTCACCCGCATTCGTTTCGCATCAAAAGGCCATTGCAGAAAAGTAAATGCTACGGCTACATCGGCGAAGTAAAACACCTTGGCCAATTGCATAGGGGAAAGTTTTATCTAGAAATTTAAGGAAAATAAAAGGTGTTGGCCCATTTTGGATATCGATTGTTCGGGGTCCTTTCTGACGTCAACTCCTTTTTGGCGGTTATGCATTGTTGCTGCTCCCACAACGTCCCCCATAGTGGTTTTCGTAACCTCTGTGGCACGTGTCCATCATGCAATGCGCCATGTTGCTTACTTGGTCGTGTTGAGCTACTTACAGGCTTCTGAGTTGATTGTGCCTTGTGTGTTGAACTGCCATTTGATCGTCAACATGCCATCTCCTTATTGGTCAAGCACCTTAGGTTAGGATCACCACATGCTTCTGCACTGTGGCCGGCCCCCGATCAGCCATAAGGTTCATTCAACGTGTATTTAATTTTTACGATTGAACCTACCATGTTGGTGAATCCTATTAGACACCTCACTAACCGAACAATATATTCAATCTAAGGGCTTTCAGGTGCACGCTAGCAAATGAGCAAAATTTGATTTTTGGGCTATACACCCAAAATAATAGAATTCTGACCTTAAATGTGCCATTGATGGTGTCAGAAGCCTATTACTCTCGTAGAGCTTTGAATACCAAATCCGGATTGGGGGTCATAATAGTGAGTGTGGTGAGAAGCTTGAGTGATACACTTGGTTTAGTAAAGACAACGCAAAATCGTGACAATCATCATCAAGCCTCTTCATTTCCTAAAACGCATGCATCAGCTCTAGCGCATTCTGCATCTTAACCGATTTCCAACAATGGTTGATTTTGTAGCTTTGGTCGCTAATGATTGTTGCCCAATGGTCGATTTCCAGCATGGCCAACTTTCAGCATTTCTAGCCTTCTGCATTAAAGTATAGGGATATTGTTTTGGGTATGATATCAAACAAAACCATGTGTTCTTTCTTATTCATGCAATTTCTACTGCAACTATCTTTGTTAGATGCCTCTAAACCCTTTTGTATGCTGCATCGAAAATAAGAAGGTACGCCTCCTTTGTCCCTCGCTAAAAGTGCAACACTTCTAATAGTTATCCCTTTTCCTTTTATCATTGCACTTGTTAATATTATGAAATTGAATAGAGTATTCTTGCGATGTTGTATATGGATTAACTTATTCTATTTTTGACTGTTGATTCATTTCAACTTTTCTGCTTATACCAAATGTCGAAGATAATCAAATCCATGTGCCCAATCTTTTGCCTTTTGCCCTCTTCATGTGAACTCTTTTCTAGTCTAGGGGACCATTGGAGTGTCACTCTCCGGTTGCTTGAGTTTAAATTTCATAAATAAATAGGTAAGTCTTCCTGCGCCCTCCCCCCCAACTGGTGTTTTAGGTTTCTTCGTAAGCACCTCTTTTTCCAAGTTTCCTCGGTAACGTTCTCGGCACCAATCTTAGAGGGTTGGAGTCTGTTTGATAGCATGTTGAAAATTTCTTGTTAACCTCCCGTATGTGTGAGTCGTGTGACCCCACCTTGATGGAATAAGACTTGGATGATTGATGGGATAAGTCCTAGTTCTTAGCTTAGGTTACTTATTAGTTTGTTTATTCACCTATATCTATTAACTGCGTCATCTGATCCTTCTTAGGTCTTAGAACTGCTGCTGCGGATTTTAAATCCATTGTGTCCATCTTTTGAAATATACACAAAAAATCCTCAAAACCTTGCAAAACCCGTTTAAATCCCAATTTCTCTTTATAGTAGTCCTGATGGGGACATCGAGCCTCGGCCCTGGCGAGTGTACCAGCGCAGGAGGCGGCACCTGAGCATGTGGTTCTAGCCATGTTGGCTATGGGTTCTTTTTCTGTTTCATTATTTGGTGTGTGAACTTTTAGTCCCACCTCGGTTTGTGGGCTTTTTCATCTGTCATTGTAAGCCTATTTATAGGCCTCTCTTTTCTCTTTTCAGTATGCAATGAATAAAAATTTTATCTCTTCCCACATGTGTGAGAGAGTTAAGGTGAGGCGTGTGAAACCCGAGCCATACCTAGGTGTGTGAAACCCTAGGCCTCCAACTAGGCGTGTGAAACCCTAGTGGACTACCCATGTTCCCATCCCCTTTTCCCCTTCTCACCTAGCCGCCGGCCCCACCCCTCTCTCCTCCCTCCTGCCGCTGCTGCTGTTTACCCGAGGCCCCAGCCCACCGATCCCCCATTCCCCCTTCCCCTCTCTCCCGGGCTGCTGCTGCCTACCCGCACCCCAGCCCCACTAGCCCGCGCCCCCGCTCCTCTCCCTCCTGCCGCTGCTGCTGTTTACCCGGGGCCCCAGCCCACCGACTCCCCCCCCCTTTCCCCCTTCCCCTCTCTCCCGGGGTGCTGCTGCCTACCCGCACCCCAGCCCACCGGCCCGCTCCCCCCCTTTCCTCTCCCTCCTGCCGCTGCTGCTGCTTGCCCGAACCCCCAGCCCACCGAACCCTTCCACCCAGCCCCCCTCTCCCTCTCTCCCTCTCTCACAACCTGATCCAACCCAACCCATACCCAGCCCGACCCCTCCCCTTCCCGCGCCAAATCCAAGCACCAAACCCCCAATCCCGACAGCCCCTATCTCGGCATGACGGCATGGCCGACCCCGATGTGGATCACGGCTTGATCGACGACGAAGACGGTTTTCTCGACATCCGGTCGCCCTTCCTCGACTTCCGGTTCAACGCCGGCGAGAGCGTGAAGGACTACGTGGATCGCATCTCCTACCTCGTCGCCAAGGACGCGGAAGCACGGCTGGGCATCTCGGAGAACCATCAACGTTGGCATCCCGGCGCGCCCGTGCATCCTAACGTGCTAGCCCTCCGGGCCCTCGCTCAAGCTCCGGCCCCACCTGAGGACACCGCCTCGACTTCGACCCCTCCACCAGTTGAGATCCCTGAGGCTCCCCATAGTCCTCAGTAGGTGAGTTTCTCTCCCCGGTCAATATTGAAGGGTGGCGCCAATGATCTATTATCCGATATTTTATCTATGCAAAACTGCTGCCCTTTGATTGGTGAGTTGTGAGATTCTGCTTCCCTGTTAGTTACTAGCCCTGGTATTGCATTTGGAACTCTGCTGATATAACTAGGCTTTTGGTCGTTCGGTTAATTTAGATTGGAATCCCTGCTTGCGTGCCTGCTGTTAAGACCATTAACCATATTACCTGTTTTAATTAACTTCCTGTTTCTGCTCGGAGCACAAGCGACCCCGTCGCGGCTCAACGAGTCTTTGAATTCCCTGTCGCACACACTGTTCCACATCATTTTGGTATCAGAGCATGGTTAGAGCTAGGTCATTTGCATTCTGTACCTGATCCTGCAACTTGCATTCATCTTAGTTCTGGTGCATTAAGTTTCAAAAAAAAAAGAAAAAAAAAAAAATAAATAAAATAAAAAAATAAATCATTAGCATCATTTTGGGAGTTATCATTGCATGCCAACCCGAAGGGGTAGGCCATATCTATTAGGCGAGTCTAGCGAGTCGGACAACTACAGTATGGATCCCGAGGCCCTGACTAGAGCACTTGCCGAGTTGACCCAAGGCATAACCGCCATGAACCAAAACCTCGCCGCGTATCAACGCGACACCAATGCCCGGTTAGACCGGATGGAACAAGCGCGGAACGATCCGCATGTTGAAATTCCCAATCCCCCTCAAGGGTACCCGGCCAACTGGCAGAACAATCAGGACCCCGATGATCAGTACCTTCGCAGTATCCGGTTAGAGGTACCGTCCTTTGACGGTAGACACGATCCCCAGTTTTTCCTGGATTGGCTCCAGTCCATGGATCGTTATTTCACGTGGTATCCTTTAACTGAGGTTAGGAAGGTCCGCTTCGCAGCTATGAAGCTCAGCGGACCCGCGAGCCAGTATTGGACCAATGTGGAAGCGTTGAGAGTTGCGCGAACCCAGGACCCGATTGATACTTGGGTCGCCATGAAAAATGAGCTGAAAGGTAAGTACGTGCCACCGTCGTATCAGGCACGACTGTTAGACCAATGGCATCAGTTTACCCAAGGTAGCAAATCGGCGAAAGACTACGTTGCCAAATTTGATGAGTTCCTCACTCGTTGCAACGTCCTTGGGACCGAAACGCCTGTCCAAGTCCTTTCTCGTTTCCGGTCTGGCCTGAGGGAAGACCTAAGGAATGAGCTCCTCGCCAGAGATGTCACGGAATTGGAACGAGCCTACGCTTTAGTACAAGACCTTGACGCCTCTAGGTCCAGTCATGCCTACAGGCATTCTGACTCTAGGAGCTATCCCCCAAAGCCCTCCCCTAGCAATTCCAATCGGACCTACCCCAACTCATCTCAAGCTAAGCCCAGCATTCCCAACAAGAGTTTTGCGAGGGACACCCGAGGAAAGAGTGTCGAGCGTGACTTTTCCAAAGTCAGCCCTCTTACCAAGTGTTACAAGTGTCAAGGGTATGGCCACGTGGCTGCCAACTGCCCCAGCCCTGTCAGAGTCAACATTGTCGATGGCAACCCCATTGAAGCAGTAGAGCCTGGAGAAGCAGAGTTCATCTACCAGGCAGAAGAAGAAGAAGACGGAGATTTTGATGATGATGATGACGGAGCCATTCTGAGTTGTCTTAGGCAGTCGTCGTTCCCCACCGTGTCAGTCGTTAGGTGCGCGCTATCCCAACCCAAGGATCAAGATGATTGGAGGCGCACCGCTATTTTCCACACGTTCACCAAGATAGGGGATAAAAACTGTAAGGTCATCATCGACAGTGGCAGTTGCATCAATGCCGTGTCGTCTGCTGTCATCGCCAAAACTGGCCTCAAGGCCGTCCCCCACCCTCGTCCCTATCAAGTGTCTTGGATCAACTCCACTGCCATGGAAGTCAAGCAGAGATGCCTAGTGCCCATCAATTTCAACATCTACCAGGACAAAATCTGGTGTGATGTCCTGACCATGGATGTGGGCCAAGTCATCTTAGGAAGACCTTGGCTTTTCGACAACGACGTTCTCATTTATGGGCGCTCAAACATGTGTCTGTTTGAACATGAGGGCAAGAAAGTTAAATTGATTCCCTCCCCACCCAAGAGTGCCCAAACCGAGCAAAAGACTACCCCCGCAAAGAAAGCCAAGAGCGTTAGTTTTGTCAGCGCCAAAGAGCTGAGTCACGAGGTAGAACAGGGAGCTCCTATCATCATCCTCGTAGCTAGAGAAACCCCTAAGGACTCCGGCCAGTCGATTCCCCCCGAAGTCACCCCCGTGCTTAGGGAGTTTGCTGACGTTTTCCCTGAAGATCTCCCTGACCAACTGCCCCCGATGCGCGACATACAGCATGCCATTGATTTGGTCCCTGGGGCAAGTCTTCCCAACCTGCCGCACTATCGAATGAACCCTACTGAACATGCGGAGTTGAAGAGGCAAGTTGACGAACTCCTACAAAAGGGTTTTATCAAGGAGAGTATGAGTCCGTGTGCGGTCCCCGCCCTTCTGACGCCTAAGAAAGACGGATCATGGCGTATGTGTGTCGATAGTCGCGCCATCAACAAAATAACAGTCAAGTATCGTTTTCCTATCCCGCGGCTGGACGACATGCTGGACATGATGTCCGGAGCTACCATCTTCTCCAAGATCGACCTGAAGAGTGGCTACCACCAAATTCGCATCCGTCCTGGCGACGAGTGGAAGACTGCGTTCAAGACTAAGGATGGACTATATGAATGGATGGTCATGCCCTTTGGGTTGACTAACGCCCCGAGTACCTTTATGAGGGTAATGACGCAAGTACTCCGCCCATTTATGGGTAAATTCCTGGTGGTGTACTTTGACGACATACTCATTTATAGTCAATCTCGGGCGCAACATTTAGACCACCTGCGTCAAGTCTGTGCCGTATTAAGGCAAGAAGAGCTGTATGCGAATCCGAAGAAGTGCACATTTTTCACAACTCAAGTCCAATTCTTAGGATTCGTAGTTTCTATCGAGGGAGTCTCTGCGGACCCCGAAAAAGTCAAAGCCATCGAAGAGTGGCCTGAGCCCAAGACTATTCGTGATGTCAGAAGCTTCCATGGGCTAGCCACCTTTTATCGTCGGTTCATTAAGGGGTTCAGCACCATCATGGCCCCAGTGACTGACTGTCTGAAGAAGGGCGAGTTCACCTGGTCTAATGCCGCCACGAGAGCATTCATCGAAATCAAGAAAAGGATGGTTGAGGCCCCTGTCATGCGTCTCCCGGACTTCTCTAAGGTTTTTGAAGTGGCTTGCGACGCATCTGGGCTCGGGATAGGTGGAGTCCTTTCCCAGGAAGGTCACCCGGTTGCCTATTTTAGCGAGAAGCTAAATGATACCCGACAGAGATACTCCACCTATGACAAGGAGTTCTATGCGGTAATCCAATCGCTTCGCCATTGGCGACACTACCTCCTGCCTCAAGAGTTCGTTATTTTCTCTGATCACGAGGCTCTCCGTTATATTTACTCCCAAAAGAGACTAAATGCGCGACATGGTCGATGGGTCGAGTTCCTCCAGGACTACACATTTAGTCTGCGCCACAAAGCGGGAGTTGAGAATAAAGCTGCTGATGCGCTCAGCCGTCGTGTGTTCATCCTGTCCAAATTAACCACGGCAGTTGAAGGATTTGCTAGGATTAAAGCCGAGTATGAGTCATGTCCCGACTTCAGCGAAACCTATGCGTTATTGAGGGACGGGACCCTGTCCGAAGTTGACGGCTATCTTATGCATGATGGATATCTGTTTCGGGGACGGAAGCTGTGCATCCCACGAACATCCTTACGTGAATTTCTCGTGTGGGAGTTGCACGCTGGAGGCCTTGCCGGTCATTTCGGGAATGAGAAAACAATTGAGGCCGTCGAGTACCGGTTCTATTGGCCGAGTCTGAAGCGCGATGTTGCTAGGCATGTCGGCAGATGTCACACCTGTCAGCTAGCCAAACAACACAAGCAGAATACTGGCCTTTACACTCCGTTACCGGTCCCAAATTGTCCATGGCAAGATATCAGCATGGACTTCGTACTGGGCCTTCCTAAAACCCTAAGGAAACACGATTCGATTCTGGTCGTCGTGGATCGGTTCTCCAAAATGGCCCATTTCTTGCCCTGCTCCAAAACAGCTGACGCTTCGAGGGTGGCCAAAATCTTCTTTGACGGTATCGTCAGATTGCACGGTCTGCCCAAGACCATTGTTTCTGACAGAGATGTCAAGTTCACCAGTTTTTTCTGGAAAACCCTTTGGCACAAGTTGGGCACTAAGCTCCAGTTTTCTACCGCTTTCCACCCACAAACTGATGGCCAAACCGAGGTAGTGAATCGAAGTCTGGGAAACCTTTTGCGCACCTTGGTAGGTGAGCATGTCGGGACTTGGGATCTAAAATTGTCCATCGCTGAATTTGCTTACAATGCATCTGTCAATAGGACCACTGGTCTGAGTCCCCATGAAATTGTGCATGGTTTTAAACCTAGGCAGCCTGTAGATCTCATCCCCATGGCTAACTATCATCAAGTCTCTGAGTCAGCATCCGCATTTGCATCGCATGTCCAGGAACTACACAGGGAAATCAAAGATAAAATTGAGCAGAGTAATGCTACCTATAAGCTGCGAGCTGATCTCAGGAAGAGATTTAAAACATTTAATGTGGGTGATTATGTAATGGTCCGGATCCGTCCGGAACGGTTTCCCCCGGGAACTGTAAAAAAGCTGCATGCACGCAGTGCGGGCCCTTTCCAAATTTTAAAGAAGCTGAATGACAATGCCTATGTTGTAGATCTCCCTGGAGATTTCGGCATTAGTTCCACCTTCAATATCGAGGACCTAGTGGCCTACAAGGGACCTGATTTTAACCCTAATAATCCCCTCATAGATGAGCCTTCCCAAGACCCATTTTCTGAGAGTCCCTCCCTACCCCCACTTCCAGAAATTCCCCCACATTATGCAGCAGGGAAAATAGATAAAATTGTGGATGATGAGATCGTGTCCGGTAAGGACGGTGGCACCCGACGGTATCTGATCCGTTGGAAGGGAAGACCCGCCTCTGATGACACCTGGGTCGACCGCAGCGACCTTCAGCAGTTGGATCCTGACACTTTGGAGCAGTACGAGAGTTTTGCAGCTCCTCACTCGACGGAGTCGAGCTCTCTCCCACCTGGGGAGAATGATGGGGACATCGAGCCTCGGCCCTGGCGAGTGTACCAGCG
The DNA here is from genome assembly GCA_947650365.1 of Chamaelirium japonicum. Classification (NCBI taxonomy): domain Eukaryota; kingdom Viridiplantae; phylum Streptophyta; class Magnoliopsida; order Liliales; family Melanthiaceae; genus Chamaelirium; species Chamaelirium japonicum. Next base: position 75,440,493 of record OX393552.1, on the reverse strand, counting down.
CAGGAGGCGGCACCTGAGCATGTGGTTCTAGCCATGTTGGCTATGGGTTCTTTTTCTGTTTCATTATTTGGTGTGTGAACTTTTAGTCCCACCTCGGTTTGTGGGCTTTTTCATCTGTCATTGTAAGCCTATTTATAGGCCTCTCTTTTCTCTTTTCAGTATGCAATGAATAAAAATTTTATCTCTTCCCACATGTGTGAGAGAGTTAAGGTGAGGCGTGTGAAACCCGAGCCATACCTAGGTGTGTGAAACCCTAGGCCTCCAACTAGGCGTGTGAAACCCTAGTGGACTACCCATGTTCCCATCCCCTTTTCCCCTTCTCACCTAGCCGCCGGCCCCACCCCTCTCTCCTCCCTCCTGCCGCTGCTGCTGTTTACCCGAGGCCCCAGCCCACCGATCCCCCATTCCCCCTTCCCCTCTCTCCCGGGCTGCTGCTGCCTACCCGCACCCCAGCCCCACTAGCCCGCGCCCCCGCTCCTCTCCCTCCTGCCGCTGCTGCTGTTTACCCGGGGCCCCAGCCCACCGACTCCCCCCCCCTTTCCCCCTTCCCCTCTCTCCCGGGGTGCTGCTGCCTACCCGCACCCCAGCCCACCGGCCCGCTCCCCCCCTTTCCTCTCCCTCCTGCCGCTGCTGCTGCTTGCCCGAACCCCCAGCCCACCGAACCCTTCCACCCAGCCCCCCCTCTCCCTCTCTCCCTCTCTCACAACCTGATCCAACCCAACCCATACCCAGCCCGACCCCTCCCCTTCCCGCGCCAAATCCAAGCACCAAACCCCCAATCCCGACAGCCCCTATCTCGGCATGACGGCATGGCCGACCCCGATGTGGATCACGGCTTGATCGACGACAAAGACGGTTTTCTCGACATCCGGTCGCCCTTCCTCGACTTCCGGTTCAACGCCGGCGAGAGCGTGAAGGACTACGTGGATCGCATCTCCTACCTCGTCGCCAAGGACGCGGAAGCACGGCTGGGCATCTCGGAGAACCATCAACGTTGGCATCCCGGCGCGCCCGTGCATCCTAACGTGCTAGCCCTCCGGGCCCTCGCTCAAGCTCCGGCCCCACCTGAGGACACCGCCTCGACTTCGACCCCTCCACCAGTTGAGATCCCTGAGGCTCCCCATAGTCCTCAGTAGGTGAGTTTCTCTCCCCGGTCAATATTGAAGGGTGGCGCCAATGATCTATTATCCGATATTTTATCTATGCAAAACTGCTGCCCTTTGATTGGTGAGTTGTGAGATTCTGCTTCCCTGTTAGTTACTAGCCCTGGTATTGCATTTGGAACTCTGCTGATATAACTAGGCTTTTGGTCGTTCGGTTAATTTAGATTGGAATCCCTGCTTGCGTGCCTGCTGTTAAGACCATTAACCATATTACCTGTTTTAATTAACTTCCTGTTTCTGCTCGGAGCACAAGCGACCCCGTCGCGGCTCAACGAGTCTTTGAATTCCCTGTCGCACACACTGTTCCACATCAAGTCCCCTTGTGGATTTTTTTTTCCAGAGACCAAAACCACCTTCATAGTTCAATTTTTGGTCAAGCTCTGAATTGACCGCACTAGCTCTTAAAATTCGAGAATTCCTTCCCAATTTGCAACCATCGCAAGTTGTTTTTCTACTTTTACTCTATTGGTTCTAGATATAAATCTCACTAAAAAAGTCCGTAGTCAAAGCTGTATTATGATCTTTCAAGTCTATCAACATTTTACGAAAATGTTTCTTAGGAATTGCCAGTATTGCCACCCCTTACCCTTTTTGGAGGATAACCAGCTGCTCCCCACCTAAATTTACCAAGTGTTCTGAGTCTGGATAACCAACTTCATGCAACTGTAGTCTGGACATTGGCTTCTGATTCAAGGAGCCTGAAAGGTGGAAGAATGTTTGCCGCTGAGGATTGGACCCCCCCCCCCCCCCCCCCCCCCCCCCCCCCCCCGACTCCTTCCCTCTCATATTCTGTTGTAAAGAAACCTCTATCTTATCTCTCTTTCTAAAGTATCCATTCGTTTGGGATTTAAGCCTTACTGGTGGATCCTGTTGGGCATCGTCTATAATCCCTATTGGGCTGATAGATGCATAGAAAGAAATCTGTATCAATTTACCATAAAGATGAACATCAATCCTTTCTTTCCTATATTTGGGGATATCTGATCATTTGACAGAGAAGATGTTGGCTAACATAATAGGGGCCTGGCTATTGAAGACTTTCTTGGCTTTTGGCTGTTTGGTTGCGGCATTTCGGACTATAACCCCACAAAACCTCTATTTCGTTCATGTAGTTGTAGTCAACATATATAGGTCAAACTGCAAAATAAATTGAACAATAGTAGTTCTGACTCCCATTGAAAACAGTTGGGTCCCCTGCCCTCCTATGTACTGTATCCATAATATAGACTGCTGCGAGTTCTGTGCTCTGTTGTGTAATGGTGAGATGTTGGATCCTGAAGTTCGGTTTCAGCTTTGGATGACATAATGGAAGGATCTTGATCAAGAAAACTTCGATTTCTAGCGTGCAAACTTGGCCAATTCATTGTTTAACTACTTGGTCGTGGATCCACTAGTTCGACGATTCGTATTTTTGGTGGAATTTCAAAGAACTTGTTGTTACATAATTCAAACGTGATTGCATCAATTGTGTATTTACGTTGTTACATAATTCACGTTGTAACAAAGAACTTGTTGTTACATAATTCACGTTTGAATTGATGCAATCACGTTTGAATTTATTGTTACATAATTCAAACGTGATTGCATCAATTATATACTTTCTGTTTTACACTATTAGCTCACTGCAGACTCTTTTGTGTAACAATTTACTCAGTAGAATGGATCACCGATTCATCAAAGCAAGGCACTCATAGATATGAAGTAAATGTAAACGGGATCGGATGTGCATATATTTGAAATTGTTTGAGTGTCCATTTGCAAGTAGAACTTTAGAGAAGACAATATTGATGCTTTTATACAGAAAAAACTGCTCTAGGGCCCTAATCCCCAAATTTGCTTGTCATCAGCTTGTACTTGATGTCATATATGTTGTTGTAGATTATGAAAGATGGAGTTGGACTCGTAATGTCATGTGCTGGTTGGTGGTTCTTATCTGCAGTAATCTATGAGTGAAGAATCTACAACTTCATGCCAATATCTTGAAAACAAAAATTTTGCCTTGGGCTAATGTGCTTCTTCTCAAATGATGTTAGTAGTGAAGATGCTCCACTCATATGTTGATATGATTAAAGTGGGCCATTGCCCGAAAGGTTTCGAGACACATGCTGATCTCAAAACAAACAAACAAAAACCAAACTATTAAAAATAAGGACAAGTGTATTTTAAACTCCATTGATTAAATGAGAAACCCTCGATAATCTCAGTGTGATTCATTGCATCTGATAAGAATCATTCACTCTGACCAACCAATTCAGTTGTTAAGGGATAGTATATGGTATTATTGGTTCTGTTTGATATCGTCAGCTGATCTACTGCTGTTTGTTTCAGACTGAAGCTGCGGCGAAAAGGGCTCTAGCTCTTGATGGTGCCGATATGTAAGTGAATCTCAATTAAACCACCCAACTCTTCTGGACCCTCCCTTGGTGGAGGACTAATTCCTTAGCTCGATCATTTACAGGGGTGGATTTTATTTGAAGATACAACCTTACAAGCCGAACCGCACCCACAAATCAGATTCTGCGAATCAAACCCCAAAATCAGATTTCGCACCCGAGATTGTGGACGGCTACAACCGAGCTTACGTTGGGAACTTGTCGTGGGATATAACCGAGGACGACTTGAGGAAGCTCTTCTCCGATTGCAAGATCACGTCCATCCGATTCGGGATGGACAAAGCGACGGGCGAGTTCAGGGGATACGCGCACGTCGACTTCTCCGATAGCGTCTCCCTCACTGCCGCCCTGAAGCTGGACCAGAAGGTGGTGTGCGGCCGCCCTGCGAGGATAAGATGCGCGGTTCCGAAGAACGTGGCAGAAGCCAAAGTGGGCTCGGAGCCTGATGTCAAGAAGGCTGAAGGCGAGGGGATCGCCGGGAATTCGAAGAAGAAGAAGAGGCGAACATGCTACGAGTGTGGCGTTCCAGGCCATCTCTCGTCAGCCTGTCCACGGAAAAAAGCGGTCGGAGTCGATGATTCTGGAGACAATAGTTGATTGGATGACTGGCATTCACCTGGTGGGGTAGCCTGGGAACCGAGTCGTCTGTATTCCAGGTTTATTAGAGCCTCCCAGACTCGGCGATCTACGTCATATGGTTGAGTGTGATTCACATTCACTGCCAAGTCGGTTCTTTGTTGCCTGTAATGGTAGTAATGGCTTCTTAGTGCATATACTGTAGCTGAGAGCCTATCTGAGCTGTGGTTCATCACATTTGTTGCCTTCTTCTATGGTTTCACTAAAAACACTAGCAGATATAGAACAACCATGCTATAGGGTATTTTTGCTACTGGAAGGGAATGCTGCTCTTGCTTATGGCCAAATACGAGGGTGCCATGTGGACCGCTAAATAGGGAATGTCGGGGGCAACGCGATACACATGCTCTTTCATCTCTCGACTGCCTTCCTTCACCGTCGGTCTTACTGTCGTCAGTTCTGCTGTGTCTCCGCCTCGCTCCTGTTGCCTGAGGTGATTAATCGCTAGAGAAGCTCGGGCGGTGATTTGATTGCTCGAAACTCAGCTGGCGATTTCATCTATGCTATTTTGTTGATGGCAACCCTTGCATGCCATGTGAAGGCCATCGGGCCGGTAATCCACCACCACCGTCTATAGAATGCATAAAAGGTTTATTCGAACTGGTATGGCTGAATGTAGATTTCAGGGAGGACGTGGAGGAAAGAGTCGGAGAAAGAACACAAAGAAAAATAAAGAGGAGAAAAGGTGACGGCAATGATGGTTTGGATAGGCGACAGGCGAGGATGGGCTGCAGTTATTTTAAGGGTTATTTTGACTTTGCCCCCAAATTTTTAACTTGAATTAGACTTTACCCCCCATCTTTTTATTAATTAGACTTTACCCCCCAAAACTAACTGTTCCGTCAGCTCACCCCCCAAAACTTTATTTCTTTTCCGTCAGCTCACCCTTTCTCTTAGATGGTGAGCTGACGGAATAGTTAATTTTGGGGGGTAAACTCCAATTAATAAAAAATGGGGGGAAAAGTCTAATCTAAGACAAAAAGTTGGGGGGCAAAGTCAAAATAACCTTTATTTGAAAAAAGACTTGTTGACTTTAGACGGGAGCTGTCTACACCCTTTCTCAAATTCAACAGTCATACTTAGTCTTCTCCTTCTGGGTCCTAATTGCGCGATCGTAACTGAGGGGAATCGCTTTGAGCGGTGACCCGATCCCGATGTTTCAAATGCTATTGCGGGCTTTTCATTCCCTCGCGTTTCCCCGTGGCAAAATGCGACTCCAACATCCGACCATGCACATCGATCTTCCTGATGTGGGACCGGATCACTGCCACCCATCTCCGACCGGTGAATGGCACTCACACCGACCGTCAGGCATCAGACGGCTGCCACATCAGAGTACTCCTGATGGATGTGGATGTCGGAATCTCTTTCTCGTGGGTGTCGAGGAGTCTTGTCCGGGTCTCACGGGGGAGAATCGTGGAGGACGTGTGTGTGTGTGTCCGGGTCACGTGCCCTTTGCTTTTAATTACTATCGCCGAGTACTACTACCACGGTTGGTGAGGCGGACACTCTTTGGACTATCTGCCGATATAGTGGACTACCGACGTTTCCGCCTTGCCGTCCATTCACATACACTGCAGCTCCCGATCGTTTGACTCACCGGCCTTGGAGTTACTTCCTCTCCGCGTCAAAATCAACAGTAAAATTTGGGATTTTTGTATATACCGCCCCCATAAACTAGGTAATTATATGTTACTCTTTTTAAACTTCTTATTTACCTATCCATCCCTAAAAACTACTCTACTTGTTAGTGGGTCTGGGCCAGGGCTAAACAGGTTCGGGTCGTAAACGGGTCGACACGTTAGACCCGTTTAATAAATGGGTCGGGTCCGAGTTTAGAGTCTGAACACGGTAGACCCGGGAAGACTCGTTAAAATTCAACGGGTCGGGTCGGGTCGGGTCTACCCACAATCAGATACTATAATATATAGTATAATTGGGTCTATCGGGTTAGGTCGGGTCGAGTCGGATTGGATCGGATCGGTAAACTGAATAAACCTGTGTGATAAACGGGTCTAAAGGGTCATATCGGGTCTACCCGTTTATAAACGGTCCGGGTACGAATTTAGGATCTAGACACGATTAGTTAAATGGGTCGGGTCCGGATCTAGGGGTTTTGGACACGACCCGAAACTAGACACGACACGAACCCGACCCGACACGACCCACTGCCACCCTATCTACTTGTCCAAATAAACCCCTCGATGTACATTTAGGAAAAATATTCTAGGTATACTTACAGTTTGATTGGTAGTTTCATATGACGGTTTTGATAGGGTGAATTTACGCTTTTTAGGATTGAAGAATAAAACAAAAAATCCTAAATCATGACAAATGAAGAGCAAGTGAGGTTGGGTTAACTTTGATTTGAGGGTAAAGTGATCATTTGAGACATCGGATTAAAGACATAGTATGACTAAAGTCCACCTGGTAAATGGTAGGTGAAGGTAAACTGTAAGTATACATGGATTATTCCTCATAAATAGACACCAGTTAACTTGAGGGGTTGATTTGAACAAAAAAAACCATGTTTTTAGAGATCCATATGTAAATACAAAGTTTTCAAGTATTAATATGCAATTATCCTATTAGTCAGTGGGTCCATATGCAAAAATCTCTAAATGAAAAAAAAATAATTTTATTTTGGGTGGAAGGAAAAAAGAGAGGGTTAATGTGTACGAGGTCTCCGGCATAACAAATTTTGTAAGTGCAGGACGCCCAAGACATTTTACTTAACAATAAATCCCCCTCTTTCATCAGAAACCTAAAACTATCCCTTATCTTTTCTTCCCCCATCTCTCTCCCGAGCGGTAGCGGCGGTGCGCGAGCAGTGGAACGAGCGAGTGAGAAGCTCGACCCCTGCGAGTGGCAACCTCGACCCCGGCGACGACCCCGACGAGCTCGACCTGGTGACCTCGTCCCATTCGGTTTCAGGTTAAGAAATCATAGGTCTAGGGTTCATCCCATGGCCCATAGATCTTGGGTTTAGGGGTAGGGTTACGTTTAGGTTCGGTTCGGCGGTAGCGAGCAACTCTGGCGACGGCGAGGTGTTTGGTTCAATAGTTAGGTTCAGCGATGGCAAACACCTCCTGTGACGGCGAGCACCTCCGACGATGGTGAGATTGTTTGATTTGATAGTTTAGGATCACTAGTTGGATGACATGAAAATAATTTTAAAATAATGTGAAAGACATTTTCGTCCAAAATATTTTAAATTTTTTTTGCTTAAAAGATTTTGATCGTCAGGCACCGCTCACACATTACCCCAAAAAAAAAAAAACAATTATGCCGCTAAAATAATATCCCGGCCCAACCGCGACGGCAGCGGTCGTTGAAAAACATCAATGAATGCCTTCAATTACACCCAAACATTGAAGCTTGATCATGTGGATGGCGAGAAGCCACTTGGCGAGTGGGTATTGTTTCTCCACTCGATTTGGTGCTCTTAAACTACGATGGTGTGGGTTCTCACTTCTCCCACCTGAAGTCAACCATAATGCGACGTGGACCACACCATGAAGAGTCAATTTCTCACCATCACCCTCCAAGTCGATGTGATGCGTCTTCAACTTTGGTTTGTCTTTGCCCCCTGGTCCGATTTGATTGGGTGGACGGTGAAAGACTATGGTTGCCCATCCGTTGAACAGAGATGACCCCGTACAACCCAGGGTCAGTTCAGTCTTTCCATACTGTACCGTGAGATTTTGGAGCATCCACGTCCTTTCGTATCGTCTCTGTGATCGCTCCCCTCCTCGGCTTTTACACATGGGTATATGGCTACCCTACCATTTCTGATCTTTCGCTCTAGATAAGCGGAGGCTTTAGAGAGAGACTGACCCGACATGAGTGCAGTTAACAAAAAAGGAGGAAATCTATCAAAACCGTCTTGAGAAATTATCAGGTAGCTGTATTTTTCGATTATTTTAATTCGTTTCTGTATCTCCCATGAACCCAGTTTGTTGGTTTCTTCCTGTCCGCGGCATCCCCCCATTCGTTTGAATCCGCCCGCTCACTCTCTCTCTCTCTCTAGAGAAACCCTCTCTCTCTCTCTCTCTCTCTCTCTCTCTCTCTCTCTCTCTCTCTATAAAAACGCCCGGTACCCAGCTACCGAGCTCCCGGCTCTGTTCTCGCAATCGCTCTCTCTCTCTCTCTCTCTCTCTCTCTCTCTCTCTCTCTCTAAAAACGCCCGGTACACCAGCTACCGAGCTCCCGGCTCTGTTCTCGCAATCTCTCTCTCTCTCTCTATAAAAACGCCCGGTACCCCAGCTACCGAGCTCCCGGCTCTGTTCTCGCAATCGCTCTCTCTCTCTCTAGAGAACCTCTCTCTCTCTCTCTATAAAAACGCCCGGTACCCCAGCTACCGAGCTGCCGGCTCTGTTCTCGCATTCGTTCTCTCTCTCCTCTTTCCCATCTGAGAAACTGCATTCATGGCGGTTGCTTCTAGAGGGCCGAAGCAGTGGAAGGAGCGGGAGACGAGCCCGGAGAGGACCAAGGTCTGGACGGAGCCGAAGCCGAGGAGCGGCGAGCGCAAGGTCCCGGTGGTCTACTACCTGTCGAGGAACGGCCATCTCGAGCACCCTCACTTCATCGAGGTCCCCCTCTTCTCCACCGAAGGCCTCTACCTCAGAGGTACCGAACCGAGATCCCCTGATTTTGAATCTATTTCATCTCTGCAAACCTTCTCCTGATCTCTGATCTCTCAAATGCCAGACGTGACCAACCGGCTCAATTTGCTCCGAGGGAAGGGAATGGCCGGAATGTACTCGTGGTCTTCCAAGCGGTAGATAGATCCTGATTTTCAGAAATTTCGTTTCCTGTTATTTCGTGATTTTTGGTCCTGATGTTCGGGATTGTCTACTGATTTAGGAGCTACAAGAATGGGTTTGTGTGGCAAGATCTCACCGAAGACGATTTCATCTACCCAGCTCACGGCCATGAGTACGTCCTCAAGGGATCGGAGCTCCTCCACCCGGCCTCCTCCTCCTCTCCGAGCTCTCAAGACACCGCGGCTTCCACTTCCTCCGCCGAGAAGCCACTGGAGATCCCCAAATCGGGGGACAGTGATCCCGATTTCCCCCTCGCCGTGACGAGAAAGAAGGCGGCGTCGCGATCGCTCGATCTCAACGAGTACAAGGTCTACAAGAACGAGCTGACGGCGGAGGCCGCCGTGAAGGCCGCGGATGCGTCCACGCAGACCGACGACCGGCGGCTGAGGCGGCGGGCTCTCATCAGAGGGGAGGAGCGGGCCGAGAACCCGATCGCGGAAGAGGAGAACCCCACCACGGAGCTCGGGAGGGACGAGATCTCTCCGCCGCCGTCCTCTTCTAGCCCCGAAACCCTGGAATCCCTAATCAGAGCCGACGGGCGCCTCATCACTGTCCATCCGGATGATCAGGATCGGACGGTCGGGAGCGCGAGGAACAGGGCTTCCGCGGTGCTGATGCATCTCATCTCGTGCGGCTCCATCTCGGTGAAGGACCACGACTTCTCGCTGGTGTCGCAGTACAGGAGGAGATTGCCGCGTGGAGCGTCGGGTCTCGGGGCGAGGGAGATGCAGGGGCCGATGGAAACCCCGAGCTTTTCGGCGGTCAGGATCGAGGACAAGGAGTACTTCAGCGGGAGCTTGATCGAGATCAAGAAGAAGGGGGCTGATGCCGTTGCTGATTTCCCCGGACTCAAACGCTCGTCTTCTTTCAACGTCGACAGGTTTGCCATTTTTTTAGGGTTACTTTGACTTTGCCCCCCAAACTTTGCTTTAATTATAAGTTACCCCCATTTTTTCATTAATTAGACTTTACCCCCCAAAACTAACTGTTCCGTCAACTCACCCCACAAAAATTTATTTATTTTCTGTCAGCTCACCCTTTCTCTTAGATGGTGAGCTGACGGAACAGTTAGTTTTGGGGGGGTAAAGTCTAATTAATAAAAAATGGGTGGTAAAGTCTAATTCAAGGTAAATTTGGGGGGCAAAGTCAAAATAACCCTTTTTTTATGAAATGAAAATAAACAACCCTAAAAATTTCCAACCGTCTGATCGATTGTCCTCGTTGGACTTTTAACAGGGACTCGAAGTTGGAGCTGGTGGAGAAGGAAATCGACGGCGTCCGTGCGAGATGCATTCCCCGAAGGATGAAGCCGGTGGCCAGGAAAGAGGCAAACCCGCTCATCTCACGAAGCACACATGGGAGCAAGCGGATCAACGACGAACCTTGCCCGGCTCCTTAAAGTTAGAAAAGTCCGAAACCCGAAATCCGAAACCCGAAACCCGAAACCGAGGAGCATTAGAAGGTGCGAATGTTGCTTTGTATTTGCCTTGCTCATCACGGCACGCAGTTGTGCAAACGAGAGAGAGAGAGAGAGAGAGAGAGAGAGAGAGAGAGAGAGAGAGAGAGAGCGGTCCATTCCCAAACCTAACGGGTATGAAAACGAGGCAGCTTAACTTTCCTCCGAATCCGGGTCAATGTTAATCTTTCTAATTTGTTATTGTCACCCACTTTTGAATGTGTGTTCCTTCTAATTTGTTCCATGGAGAAGTTTGTCCACGCTCCCTGCAATTTTTAGGTGAAATTCATATATTATAGCAGATTTACAAGGTCTGGGTGCTGAATTATCTCTTTTTTTTTTTGCATCCACTGACAAATCTAGCCCCCTTAGTAAGTTGTCGGATTAGGATTGGATTAGGCTATATCCTCATCCGACCATGTAAGTAAACAGGTTATCGGATTCTGACTGTTATCGAATCATCTGATTAGAAAAAAACTAAATCCATATCCGTTCAAGTATGAAAAGAATCGGATTCGGATTAGAATCCGAAAAATTGATAGGTCAACATGGGATGGTTGTGAAACCCCTAGTTTTGATATCGTTAAGAAGAGTAGTTGATTAGATACATGGGCCTCGGATCCAAGATAAAATCCGAGTCACCATCTATGGATCATGAGAGCCTTGTTTTATATTGATTATTAACTAGGGCCTTAGATTTAAAGCATTCTAATATAATTGTAGATATAATATATTATGTTATAATTTGTCGAATCAGGTTCTTAACGGATCAGATTAGTCGAAATCAATATCTAATTTGTTTAAGTAAATGGGTTGCCGAATTATGACAATTATAAGATCAAATAAAAAAGGGGGCTTTAGCTTAACGTCATTGCAAAAAGATGCAAGATGGCTAAAGGATAGTTAAAATAACAACATAGTTTGCAGTCCCTACTAAAAGTACTAAAAGGTATGCAGGAAACAACGTCCAATCAACTATTAAATCATGGCAAAAGACCGACTTACTCTTCCGGCCCCGAACAAAACGTGCGGGAGAGAATAACATATCACCCATTAAAAAAAATATTTATCATCATTTTGCCATCGTCAGTTTCAAAATGTGATAAATTTACCCATGTGCCCTAACTGCTACTCAATTTCTAACTGCTTGCAACTGTCCACCATTAAAACTGTCGTTCAAGAGCCCATTATATTTTTCTCCTAAAACCTCCAAATTTCATCAGATCTCACTTGTTTAAAGCAAGATTTAATGGCTGATTTTCAAATCGTTCAACATAACGTGAAAAACTCTATATAAATCAAAGAAGAAATAGATCATTAAGTATATATATGCAAAGAAAAACAAGAAAATTTTTATTATAAAATTGTGAATTATTTTTTTTAAAACCAAATATTGTATAAATTAAATATCTACAAAATTTTAATTTTTAAAAATTTTAAACAAAATCTAAAATTCATCTGCTATTTCTATTAAACATATTCACATTCTATATACATATAAATAAAATAAAATAAATTTTCTTGTGAAATCTACTATTATTCAATATTCAGATAGGTAGTAACTGTTTGAATGATTGAATTGTAACTTTTTATAAAAGCATCTGATATTCTTAGATTTTTCTAGTGAAATTTATCCACTATGAGTCAACATTCAAATAAATAGTAACCATTAGATTGCATGAAATGTAACTCTTTATAAAAGCATCCATAATTTTTAAAATATTATTGTAAAATATACTATGAATCAATATTTAGATGAATAGTAACTTTTAGATAGTATAAACTCTAACTTTTAAATAAAAAAAATGTCATTTTTGTCTATTTTTATAAAATTCATCAATCAGTAAAAGATAAAACAAAATTTTTGAAAAAGTTACTATTAAAAAAAAAGTCAATATTCAAAATAGTAGTTGTATATTTGCAAAACTATTAAGCTCTATTTGTCTCTTTAAATATATTTAAAAATGAATCAAAATTTATATAAATAATAACTTTTGTATTACATGAATTTAACTTTTATATAAAGGCATATGATATTTTTAAGATTTTCTTGTGAAATCTATCTGCTATGAATCAATATTTAGATAAATAATAACTTTTAGATTACATAAAGTGTAACTTTTTTATAAAAATATCTGTAATTTTTTTAATATTATTATGAAATCTACTATGAATCAACATTCATATGAATAATAACTTTTAGATTACATGAAGTCTAACTTTTATTTAAAAAGTATTTGTCATTTTTGTGTACTTTAATAAAATTTATCAATCAGTACAAGAATAAATTTTTTAAAAAAGTTACTATTTAATAAAAAAAGTCATTATTCAAATTAGTAGATGTATCATTGCAAAACTATTAACCTCTGTTTCTTTTATATCTCTTTAAATATCTTTAAAAATATTTTTAATCTTTAACAACTAATTTTATGAAGGAAATACAATAGATCTAAAAGTTACTCTTTATTTTTAGAAAATTATTTTTTATCATATTAATATTATGTTGTTTATTTGACCACTACAGAGAAAGTTTAAATGGCAAAAAAGATGATTGCAATAAACTATCCAAAATCTAGGGGAAGCAAATCAAAAGAATTGCAGCACGAGTTACACAGGAGAAAACCAATAATTTATTCTGAAGAGAAGCCACAGTTGGATGAAAGTTCTAATAGTATCTCCACATCAGATTTTGTATAGTATAACTCATCATTTTCGTCAACAGAAACAGTCTCAATCAAAACAACAAAGTGCAAAAAGCTGATACTCCAATTAAAGTCGAGCATGATTTTAAAGATGAATCAGAAGAAAAAACCCAGAAGAGAAAAGAAAATATTAATCTTTATTAATTTAGAAGCAGCATGCTATCTTTCTTCCGCATGTGCCGACGTATTAAGGGAAATCTAAGAGAATGATATCTGTAAACATTTAATCTGACAGTATTCTCAAGGATTTTCGAGGAATTTTCACCTTGATGGTTTAAAACAGTTTGATTCATGAAAATGCATGAAGTATATAGCAAGGATTATTGGATGCTTCAACAAGCAAACAAAAAAAATCGATCTTGGCAAGAATGAGGTGGCATTGACAACAATAGATGCCAACATGATATTTGGACTTCCAATGGGTCTACAACCATTGAAGTTCATATACACCAAAAAGAACAAAGATCAACGAGGATTGAGACTGCATTGGTTTCCAGGACAAAACAAATTAAAGAAACGAAATATTAAAAGTTCATTAAAAACTACATCTTTAAGGGACACCGAGAAAAGCAAGAAAACAAATACCAGTCCTTGAGGAAAAAAATACAAAACTCAATCTTCAAAAAGATGTATTTGCAGACGAAAACAAATAACTTTTAGTAAAACTCAAACGAAAAAAAGAAGAGCGAGGGAAGAAACTAAAGAGTGGCCTATTAGATACTACTACCGTGCTTCATAATTCTGACTTGGAAAAGGAGAAACATGTGCCAATAACCAATCAAAAGAAAGATAGAGAATATTTATCCAATAGGAGACAAACACCTTCCATGATCAGAATGGTTAGGACAAGAATGAAAGTTAAGATTGAAAAACCAGACTTTGTTAAAACTAGATTGAAGGAACAAAAAAAAGAAAGACACCAACTAAAAAGAGAAGCAAAAGCAACAAGTGAAGAAGACAAATCAGAAGGAATAACCAAGTACTATTTGTGTTGGCAAAAATAGTAGAGTTTACTTCCAATTGTCAAAGAATGAACATAATTTTCTCGATGACATCCATATGCATGTCGGCAACATGTATGAAAACTTCTATACATGAAATATATAAATTTGATAATTAATAATAAATATACAATATACATAAAAAATTACTATTTATATATAAAAGATTCTATCTTTTCGGTAGGCCTGATTCATACGTTGTCATTACTTTTGAAAATTTTTGTCCTTAATAGCTTATTATGGTATATAATAATCAATAAATATCATATAAAATACTCACACAATAAAATATATCACAAAATATAAAAGTTACTATTTAAATATTAAAAGTCATTGTTTGTTTTTATAACATAACTTTGCAAAACAAACTATTATTTTTAATTAATATACTTTAATATTTTTATATGATTAATAATTGAAATATATAAGATATTTTCATCTAATTAAAACCTTAAACTTAAAAGTTATTGTCTATACGTGAAAATTACTATTTGATGTAATGTGTTATTGTTTTGTGTAATTAACAGGTTCATATGGGAGAATGATAACACCAACATTGATAAAAATGATATACTTAAACTGCTGTTGAAAAATAAGATTTACAACAGAGTAATTGATACATTCACAATAATTCTATCCGAGAAGTACATAGCCGACAATAATAACATCGATAGAAACTACTTCTTCCCGACCTTGGCATTCATAAATATAATATAAGATAAATTTACTTATAGAATATACGATTTGATAAAAACTAAGATTTTTTATCTGGTTGACTTGTCTTTCACTATTATAGGTATATGTACGCAATATGAGTGAAGAATATAAAAAGAAATAAGTATACAGTGTCTTCAAATAGGTAATCAAAAGAGAGTATCGTTATATATTATTCCCCATGAACTCTAGTAGAAGCAAAACTTTAAAAAGAGAAAATATTAAAAATTGTGTTCTTGACATAATAGAAGGCATCTGAAAATATTATGATTTGATGAGACTAATGAACAATTCGAAAGACGCATATTATCTGGATGCAATATTTTTGTATGTTACATCATATCTAGTATATCCAATTATACTATCGGGTATCCTTACTTAACCATAAAATTTGATCTATGCAGAAGAAGTTACTCGAAGACTACACATACAAATATCAAACTCCAGATTCATATACTTCAATACCTAAAAATGGGCGGATCATAAGAAACATCGAATACCCATAGCAATATGTCATGTCATAAGTGTCATAGCCTTTAAATAAACAAAGTATCTTATATTTGACTGTATTTAACTACTACTAATTCAATAATTGTACTAATATAGGGTTGACTACGGACCAATGGTATGCTACTACATGGAGATGGTCTCTCAAGAAAAACCCATGAATAAGAAGTTGCTAATAGTAGAAGTATTCATCGTGTTGAGGACGAAGATGACGAACTGAATCATCATTGATCAAAAGAGGATCTACGACATATTTCTTCACAAACTACTAAAACCGTAAAATGATACTAGACATAGGGTTTTTCTGTTTTGAATATGGAAAACAATATGTTGTTTTTTGTAACAAGCGTATATTGATATGATAGACTCGTTAGAATTTTTGATTTTTTAACAACTACTCAACTAGATTCTTACTTTAATGTCTATTATGGACTTTTCAGGAACCTAATATGCATCGTATATACTTCAAAATTTGATTGGATTGCATTCATCAGTGCATAAAATATAAAAAAATACTATTCTGATAATAAAAGATATTGTTCATCTATAAAGGTATTGTTCAGATATCAAAGTTATTATTCAAATGATAAAAGTTACTATTCAATTTTTTCAAATACAGATTGTTATACTTGGAAAAGATGATTAAATCACCATAACAAATACATGAAACTCAATCATTGGGAATGGATAGGGACACAAACACTTTCAAAATCATCAATAACAATTTCAAATACAACCCAAACAATAATGCATTGAAAAACTATAATGAAAATTGTTTCATTCATCAATTATAGCCTTTTATGACCTATTATGGTTTTCATGCTACTTGCATCTTGTACACCTAATTAGTTTTGTATTTTATCCAACTAGAGATGTTCTCTTTTTTTTAGGTCTTCTGACTGGCCTCCTTGTAAATAGAGGTTTGATTAAAGCTTTCTCAACAACAGCAACTGACTTTCCAACGCATAATTCATTTTGAATACGTCTGAATAAAATAAATAGTGGTAAAATAAGTATCACAGTACTGATAAACACTCCCGTCGTTCTTCTAAATAGCAATTGTCACATACGAGCATGGGAAATCATGAATCAACCATTATCAGTAATCGCATGTAAGGTTCTTAAGATTAACATTAATAGGGGGAGATGATTGCACCTCAAAGACATGATCAATAGATCGAATAATATTTCACTGACGACCAACGTTCATTATATCATTCAATCTTTTTTTCATCTCTGAACAAAGATAGGTGATCTACTTCTTTACTTCAATCAACCTCTCTGTCATCATTTTTATGATCTAGACTTTAATATGATCGACCATCCGTGTAATAGGAAGTTGACAAGCATCGAGAATCCATGAGTTAAAATACTTGATGACATTAGAACTCATCTCTCTATACCAAAAGCCTTAGAAATAAATATTAGCCCAATGCTCGAACGAAAGAGCTCTAAAAAAGTTCTCCACATGTACACCACCATCTTTTTTTTATCTCGATCAACTTCTACTCAAGGAGAGCATGAGTGGGAACATGCTCACAAGATGAAAACAAATTAACCAATCTATCACGGAACTTATTATTCTTGTAGACTATTACCTCCTTTTTTAGATTATGTTTCAAGTGTTGTAAACAAAATACATGAAAACTATTAAGAAATATCTAGGGAACAACCTCGATAAGCCCTTTGTACCTATCCTAGATAAAACTAATCTGACATTCTTGTCTCAATATCTTTGTCAACCTTTGCAAAAATCATATCCAATTGGTTTTGTTCTCATTATCAACGATAGCGATAGCAAGTAAAAAAATACATGTATATTAAATAACAAAGATTATTATATTAAGACAAAAAAAAAACACTTGTATTATAAAACAATACATTTAAAATTTATATTATATAAACAGCATAGCATATACAATACGATACTGTAAAAGTCAATGTTCATGTATAAAAAAATATTTATTCAGTATAGTAGACAAAATAGATCTGTATTTTATTTTTAATTTTTTTTTAGAGTGATCATAAGTACAATTCAATCAGAATAAAAATATACTTTATCAATAAAATATTATATTTACTTTTTATCTATCTTTTATTTATCAAATTCAAAATATTACTATTTAAATCATCAAAGTCATTATTCAGTTGCATATCATTTACACAATCCGAACTTTTGTCCAAGGACCACAGCCAAATAATCCAAAAAAAGGGGACCATTCATATCCAATCTAATGGGTCGGATTCGGACCAGCATCCGATCCATTAATAGGTCTATAAGAGCATCTCCAACAGAAGTCTGCATTTTCCAATCAAAACTGAGAAATATAACGAAAATATGCTCAAATGGAGGCCCTCCATTTTTATTGCACTCCAACCGAAACCTCCATTTTAGTTTTTTTATTATTGTCCTTCTAAAAACCTTCATTTTTACTGCAATCCAACCGTGGCCTCCATTTTTTATTATTATTTTGATAGATCTTTTTGGTATTTTCAAAAGTTAGAGAAATAACAGACTCCACCATTTTGCTTCCAAGACTTGCATCTATAGCAGCCAAAATAGCTCCTTGTATTTTTGCAGGAAGAAATGGCAACTGATTGGAGATCCCTGTCCGCAAAATATACTAATTTGACGGATGGTTGGTGACACTCTAAGGATTCCTTGCTAACTCAACTGGATGTCCAAAAACATCAAAGCCCACAACCTCACTTTAGCCTCGGTCACCAACCAATTAACTAGGCAATTCGTACCCAAAAAAATCTGCAACACTACTGCTTTCTTGAGAAAAAGTACGAGACCAAGGGACTCCCTCTAACAGCGCACGACAATTTTTTTAACAATGGGTCGTTTTCTGAGCTCTTACGGGGTGTTTGGTATCATTCCGGACCTGTTCGTTTCTATCAATAGTTTGATATTTTAAAATCAAACATATGCTATTTGTTCCAAGGGAATGAAGGACTTCGGAATGATAATGTCACACCGACGTCCGTTTCAATGCTAACCGGAACACTGAACCATCTGGTCACATTGGAAATAGGAATTGATAGGATTACTCTCTTCTGGATGATGATTAAGCGGAACATCATTTTCTCATGCCAAAAAACACCTAAGTCTTTCAATGGTCGTGCACAAGTCGCTCTCAATCAACAATAGATGATAATGAAAAAATTGTAGCAGTCTTCAGTACCTCCCATAGTTTGTGTGCTTTTCGCCTCAGTCTCGGATGTGGTCTGGATATGAAACCTCCTAGCACAAATCAGCACACCATGCACGCTCATTTTGGACATACAACCAACAGGCTATTTTGACCTTGTTCGTGTGATACTTCCTCTCTACCTTGTTAAAGAAGTTCCATGTTTGACTCCCAGTATATACCACGTGGAGCGAATAAACTTTCCCTTAAAGACCATTGTTGTCGTGTTAGCACGTGCGAATTGGACGTTGATGTCATGTTTGAGATTGAAAATTTTAATAAAAATAAATGTTATGTTACCTTCTCTCTGTTTCAATCTCCATACCTCTTTGAGCTCATGCTCTAGTGCCCTTCCTCTAACCGCCTAACCTTTGTTTTTTGAGGGACAATACTTGCTGCAACTCGTGTGCACTGACCATGGACGGGTATGGCTCATTTTGAAATAATAAAATGTGGGACCCCTCGGTCAGGCTTTGGAGGCATGGGGCCTATATTTGAAGAAAAGTAATGTTGTTCGGACAATCTCCATCGACAATCTAAAAAACAAACCAGACCCCAGAAGTGGTGGCGGGGATTAGGGGTCAGTGCTTGGGTCTGTGAATTCCGATGCACAGAACCCTAAGCCCATCACCACTTCTTGGGTCTGGTTTGTCTTTTAGATTGTCGATGAAAATTGTAGAGCAGCATTACTCTTTGAACGGCATTACTAGGCTCCAACAACTGTTGGAGCAACAGTCACCTATCGTTGATGTGGCTATTAATGATTGGACCACATCGAACTAGCAAGCTGTATATTAAAATTAATAAACCTAGAGTCTAAAGTGATAATGTGGGTCCCACATGGTAGGCTATGGAGTGGTAGATAGGTATGGCGTGGTAGATAGGCAATAAAGAGAGGACATGTGCCGATCATAGTTTGCCACATCAGCTGTTGTAGCCAACTGTCATTCAAAATTTCAAATCCTCCTCAATGAAGTATTCAAAACTACGGGTGGCAATCCTTGACCCGACCCGAACCCGACCCAAAGTTAGCAAGTATGGGTTTGCTCTAAACGGGTTCGGGTCATAAATGGGTCGACCGATTGACCCGTTTATTTAATGGGTTGGGTTTGGGTTTGTCCTTACAACCCGATTCACCCGACTTGACCCGTTTACCAAATGGGTCGTGTCAACCCGACCCGACCCGACCCGAGCCAACCCAAACCGACCCGACCCAACTTGAACCAACCCGGCCCAATCCCACCCGTCTTGACCCAACCCGACAGGTTTACATAGGTTCTGTTGACCCAACCCGACCCGACACGACTCGACCTGTTTAGTAAACGCGTTAAACGGGTTGGGTCGGGTTTGGGTTTAAGTTTTTGACCCGTTTATTAAACGGGTCGGGTTCGGATTGGATGTTTTGCCCTTATACCTATGTCTCAACCCGACCCGACCCGACCCATTGCCACCCCTATTCAAAACTAGCGGGTGATCAATTTCAAAGTCTTGAATAATTAAACCTCCTGATTAGAAGTAAAAAAGCTCACTTAATCCAACTCACAGCTTAATTGATTGCGTTTTAATTATCCTTATTGGGCGAAGAACATCGGGGCGAAGAACATTGAGCAGTTAACTCATTTTCTATTTGGCAAGCTAGCGAACTGGTTTTTTTTTTTTTTTGGGTATTCATGGATGGGGAGATCACAATAAGATCTCGGGAGGCGCCACAGTCCGCCACAAGCAACAACAGAATCGACCCAAAGCCGCCACACCAGCGGAAGAAGGAAAAGGAGAACAAGTCCCACACCACCACCAAAAAATCGAAAAAGGTGTGTAAAGTGGTATCTCCGACGAGTCGATGGTCAAAACATGCAATACTTCGAGAAATTAAGGTGGTTGGCTCTGATTCATCGTCCGATGATAGACACGATGACAGATGAATGGCATTCAGCCCAAGCGGATGGTCGTAGATGCATGAGTCTAGCCACCTTACGGTACAGACCATCTCCAGTCCTTAGACTCCTTACTCAAACCCTTACTCAGATTTAAATCTGAGTAAAATAGGTCCAAAATTAGCTCCAGCTATTTACTCAAACTCATACCAAATCGATGTTTTACTCAAATTTGAGTAAGGGTTGGAATGCTAGGTTTAAAATTAAATTTTTACTCAACTTTCAGTAAAAATTTAAGTAAGGGCGGTAGATGATCTTATGGAATCACTGCTCTAGAAAAAAAAATTAAAAATTATTACTGAATTCTCATATCGTACGCCGTTGGTGATGCTCAAGTCTGGGCCCGTTTTTTTATCGGGTTCTAAAGACATCCCGGGGTCAAGCCGTATTAGTGTTTTGGGTCTAGGCTGGGCCTGAGCCCAACAGCCTTCAATGAATTTCTTCTGTGGAGTTATTTGGCATTATCACTATGCTTGGTACCAAAAATTTTACATTTCTATTTGACTTTGCCCCCCAAATTTTGCCTTGACTATACTTTACCCCCATATTTTTATTAATTAGATTTTACCCCCCAAAACTAACTGTTCCGTCAGCTCACCCTTCAAAACTTTATTTATTTTCGGTCAGCTCACCCTTTTTCTTAGACGGTAAGCTATGGAAGAGTTAGTTTTGAGGCGTAAAGTCTAATTAATGAAAATATGGGGGGTAAAGTCTAATTCAAGGCAAAATTTAGGGAGCAAAGTCTAAATAACCCAAAAAAATCTATACTATATACTAAAACGGAAGCCTCTCTCGGGTGTATGGACGTCTTTTAAAGAACCATAATCATTCTTTCATGTGTGAACAAGGCTCAGTTTTAAATTCTATTAAAAACCTACCATAAAGATATTAAAAGACTCATTCAATGTCATTTAATTATCATTTGATGTTAATCTCTCTCCCTCTCTCTCTCTAACAAGTGAATCACACTCACTTTAGATTTCATACTTCTTCGAACAGTTGTGATATCATCTGTGCCAAATGACTGTGCATCAAACTTATCTGGGCATTGCCCGGGTTTCTTACTAGTACATATAATGACTGACTTTTTCTACTCGAGCGTCAACCCGTTCCAAGTAGACAGAGTTCAATCGGACTTGGGCCGGATTCGAGCCCATTCCAGCCCTACACAAACTAAGCGAATAATAACATGTGATGTTCCGGCATCCAAAATCGTAATTAATCGCCTGGTAATCTGACATTAGTATAATGGATTTTTAGTAAGAGACAAGAAATACTTATTCGTATGATCATAATGGATGGTGAAATGTGAACTGTTTTCTTCTCTTTTTTTTTCCCTCCGAGAATTCCCTCGGACCGGGAGGGAGGGGTTTGACCCAGACCCAACCTATCTATTAAGTTTCAGAAAAAGAAATTACAAGAAATGTGAACCTCTTTATCCTATAAAAAACATACATTTTCATTTCATTTCTCATGGATATCTCCTGACCTTTTATACTCCCGTCCCCCTCCCTCTTCTTTTAATGTTACAACAATCAGAGTTAGATGGAGCAACCACCTTCATCCAGATATAGCTTCTATTGTGTGTATACCTATGTTATTTTTTGTTTGGTTCATAGAAGGGGAGGTCACAATCGGACCCCGAGAGGTGCCACATGCCGACGCAACATCGTAACCCTGCAGCCTGCAAGAGGGGGGGGGGGGGGGGGGGGGGGGGGGGTGAGGTAGCCGGTGACATCACAACACCGCACTTTGGCAAGAAGCCCATATGAGAGAGAGAGAGAGAGAGAGAGAGAGAGAGAGAGAGAGAGGCTAATCTCTGGACGAGAAAGCAGGACACCAGACCAAATAGGGCCACACACCGGCACCTAAGACCAACATCTCAAGCAGGTAGCCGACCAAAATGGTAGCTACCTGCAACTCAAACTACACACAAACACAAGGCCAAAAAAGATACCAAAGAACCAATAAACAAGCCCAGCTAGTCCCCTTATGCCTTGTAACTTTGTCAGAAGGAGCCTTAGGCCAAGACTCCTTGGCTCGGGAAGAGACCTCAAGAGCTGGATTCGACTGAGTAAGCAAGGAAGGGAAGTTGGCAAGATGAGGATGCAATTTCTTGAACTGAGCATAGGGGTCTGGGGGATGAGGGGCATCACCCGCATCCTCCGATTACTTGAGACCTAGAATGTCCATTGCCTCCAAAGACTACTCTCCCTGAGAAGAAGTAGCTCGCTCAAGAGGAGGAATGCGCAAATGGGAACTAGTGCTCTTACCCTTTGTCTTCCTCACCGAGGATCTCTCCATGAAAGCCCCACAACCAGAAACAAGAGCTAACACGACCGGTCTCCCACCAACTTAGCACTCGAAACATTAGCCACTACTTGTGTAACATTATCTATAGCCTCCTCTCGAGTGATGTTAGCCTCTACTTGCGAAGCAGCACTTGCAGCATCCACTCGCAAAACATCACCAGAACCTTGCGTAACAACAATTTCTACATGCTTAGCAACATCTGCATCAGCAGGTCGCGTAACATTGCCAATTTCTCCCGTAACAGCAGCGCTACCTCCGCCAACTGCTGAGCGAACAACAGCTACAGCAGGTCCTTTGCAGGCTGAGCATCCTGCATAACATCATCACAAGCCGTGCAAATTGTTGTGCCAACTACAGCCACATCACAAACACCAGCCACTGCGGGCGTAACATTAGAATTTACAGCAACCCCTACTCTGATTGTTGGTGTAGCATCATCCACATCACAAACACCAGTCACTGCAGGAAATGCAGCGACTACAGCATGCAAGCCAACGTCGACTACAGCTTGTGAACCAACGTCATCTGCTTCACCACCAATAGCTCCACCCTTATCTTCCCCTATCTGCCAAAACGGCGAATCAAGAACAACTTCCTAAGCATGAAGTACGAATAGGCATAGGAGCTTTACCTTGTTTCTTCGAAGCTACTTCAGTCCACTGATTATCGGTCAATGGCACAGGTGCTATGGAAGAAGAAGCCCCTCCAACATGATCTGCTACACTATGCCGAAGAGGATTCCCAGTCGGCACCCATTGCTTCTGATTTTGGGTAGCAGGAGCCCCTTGCCATGGAATGACTCTCCATCGGGAATCAATCTTGGGGTGTGCCACACAGGAGTCTTCATTATGAGCGAAAGATTGACACGCCCTACACCGAGACGGCTTCCAATCATAATCAACACCTTTATGTACAAAGGGGAAGGAAGAGGGCCAGATCCCGACCCCACAACCGCTGCCGGCACCAAGGAGACCAAGAGATTGGGGCAGATGAAACCCAAACCCTAGGGGGAAAAAGGAGACGGCACTCAGAGCATCAAGAGAGATGACAGGATGGGTTATCAACATAACCTATGTACATACACATATCAATAAAATACATAAAGCCAAAAGCTTGGAGGATTGGATCTTGTTTGACCGTGTTGTAGTTTTTAGAAAAAAAAAAATACCGAGTATTATTCAAAAATAGTTCTATGTCTAGAGGTTAATGATGCTTTAACCATAGTAGCACTATTCTCTGAATTGTTGAAAAGACGTGAATAATTCACAAACTCAATGGCAAACTGATTGTTATTCGAACTATTTGTCGGCATGAGCTGCATCCGAATTATTCAAGAATTATATATAATTCATGAATGAATCTGTTTGTGTTTGTGTTTGTGATACTGATTTTATTTTAATTGAATTTAAATATTTTTTCATTTATATTTATAAAATACTATAAAAGTAATATATTATATTTTATACTTATGTTTTTGAACTTTTGATGAACTTAGTCCTAAATTTTTGGAATATTTTTCAAACCCAGACTTTTGCCCCCTCACAAAATTATTTCAAAACGCTAAATTCGTTCTATGGTTTAACATCCTTTTTTTTAAGCACTCCTGTCATTAAAAATATTTTTCTATTTATTTGAAAGAATAAATTTTTTTTTCTTAAGTACGTCGAATTCACTCTATTTATTTATTTGAAAGAACATTCTAATTCTTAACCGACATATTGATTCTTTGTGTAAGTGATTTTTTTGTCGGTTTGATAACAACCATTTTTTTAAAGCACTTTTAACTATAAACAAGAATTTTACCTTGACTCTTTTTTATGGTTTCTTTTATATGGTTAATCTTATAACTAGCAATGGGCCGAACTCAACCAAATCCAGGTCTAGGTCTATATTTTTTCTTGGTCCAAGCCAGAACTCGTTTTGCATTGGGCTTTAAAGACAAGGCCCACATCCAAGTCCATATCAATGGTTCAGGCTTGGGCCGAGCTCTAGCCCAAAAGCCTTCAATGGGTGGAGTTATTTTAATTAATTGAGCTCTTTTTTTTTAGAATTCCTCTCAGTGAATGAGGGGGAGGTTAGCCTTGACCCCTACCAGTAGATTAAATTTTTAAAAAAAATTACAAGGGAGATAAAGAGGGGGAAGAAAACAGTAGAAAGATTACGATCAAGAGCTAAGCTCTAATATGAAATTCTTCAATCTCAGAATCAAATGGGTTGCCCAAAGATGGATCAACGATCGGATCCTATCAATCACTCCCTCCGAACTGTGAGCCCGATTTTGGAAGATCCTTCTATTTCGCTCCAGCCATATACTCCAACAAATAACCATGTTTTGGAATCAGATGGGTTGCCCAAAGATGGATCAACGATCGGATCATATTAATTAGGCTTGTTGCCATGTTTTTCCTTATTCTACAAATATATATTCACATTTTTGTTTGATAAATTGTGTTGTAAGATAGCAATGTTCATAAGAAACTCCAGGATTTTCTCTAATATCGTTGTTATGTAATTGAATAGAAAACGTCCATTCCATATATATATATATATATATATATATATATATATATATATATATATATATGTCATATAGGTCTTATACAACTATGATAGTGGCTGGGTTTGGGCCGAACCTATACAAGCCCGGGGCTGACCTGTTTTAGGATTCAAGCCCAAAACGTAAGCCTAAACCCAAATATAATGTATGGGACATATGCACAAATCCATTCGAAATGAGCCATGCTCAATCAGGCTTGGGCTGGATTCGGACCCATTTCCAAACCTATTATAGCCTAGATTTCATAAAGGCATAAAAAATATAATTTAATTGAATAAAATACCTAAAGATATCATAAAAATGATGAAAACTAAAGATACCCTCCCTGAAATAAAATAGAGAAAGAAGGAAACGAAGAGAGAAAACATATACACAAATTTACAAAGTAATTAATAGTAGAATGTTGATTGCAATGCTCCATAATCTCCAAATGAAAATACATATAAAGAGGATGAAGTCGTTAAATTAGTAAATAATGTCTGGAATCACTACCCAATAAGATATTAAAATAAACAATTAATACAAAGTCCCTTCATTATGCAACCATATGTAATCCTCATTTTATCGTTGTTATTTGTCAAATGGCATTTTTGTATTCATGCATGACACATTTTTCTTCATTAGGCAACAAGTCCTCATTTTCATCATTGAGTAAGGACTCCTCATTGACAACAACTTTAAGTGATGCGGGACATGTGTTGGGTCTTGCCTAAATATAAGGATTCCCACTCTATATAAAAGATTTTGGATTAAGAATAGACAAATTTTATTTACAGCAAACTAGTATTGGATTATTTGGCAGAGATATAGTGATCGGATGTGGATGAAAATTGGTGTGTTGGTCTTGATGTTATGAAGATTTGATCTAAATTTAAGGTCAATCAGATCAACGGATGAAAAGCTATGAAAGAAACAAGGTTCGGAATTTCAAAAAACAATCAGCAGAAATTTTTCTTAGATAAAATTACACTTTCTCCCCTTCAAGTTTTGACCAAAATCACTTAACCCTTAATAATTTTTTTTATTACAAATCCATCCCTATAGTTTTAATTGTTAGCACTATATTCCTTTTTGTCAACTAATAAATTTTTCTTTCGTAATTTCCATCTAATCCAAACCGTGAAAGGGGTAAAATGTAGTTTATTAACTACAGGGCGGTTAAGTGATTTTTGTCCAAATTTTAGGGGGGTGAAGTGTAATTTACTTTTTTCTTAATAATAGAGTTTGAAGGTTTTGGCCCATGGTGATAATGGCTTCAAGTTATAGGGATTAATGGATGCTTAGAAAATTAAGAAAAATGAGATAATTATATGGCACAATATAACATAATTAGAGAGAGATAGTGAGATCGATGATTATCAATGCTTCTCACCCTACAACCTCTCGTCGGGTATCCGTAGGCTTCTCCTCGTCGGGAAGAAGAACCTTCACGGTGACTTTCATAGCCATATATAACCTTCATCATAATTTTATTCATTAATCAAATTTTTTTTAAAGGAAAGCTTTGTGACCCTTTTTATAAGCCATCAAACAAAACATAAATCTATATGATTGGTATTCCTAATGGGTATTGACTTTGGACTCCTAAATCAATAAAACAAACAAATATAAACCCATATGATTGGTATTCTCAATAGGTATAGCATTAAGGCTCCTAAAACAACTAGAAAACTCTTGTCACATGGGTTTTGACATGTGTAGAAATTTATCCTACGAGAATGATGAAAATATATTTTAAATAACCAAAAATTACATAATAAATAGAAACAAGTCTCGTTTGGACTGGACTATCAATTGGGCTCATATGTGCTTCAAAATTTGATGCAGATGCCACTTAATTCCCATCATCAAGCCTTACGAATTTGCAAATAGCTAGGGATACAACGATAATGTTTCTCTATCCACCATAAATATAACTTGCATGCAAGACAAAATTCACATTCTTGCCTTCCAACCCAAACTCGATCACACTCCTTAACAATGAATGATCATGATTGAACACATCATGAGGGCTAGTTGATTGGCTTCCACATCTAAATTCTTGGAAGTGGTAGTGCTATCTTTTGTAAGAAACGAAATAATGCATCTAATTATAATAATCAAAGTCAAGCAATTAAATAACAAGGTGGAGACGGACCGGTGGTGGTGGGTTTTTGGTGGCGACGATTGCACGTGCACAACAGAAGCAACAGATGGGGTGGCTTTTAGACGGGGTTGTATTTGGCAAAAGAGGGGGCATACTTTAGCTGGGGGGTGCCTTAGGTATGTTATGGGCTGTAAGTAGCCCCCCCCCCCCCCCCCCCCCCCCCCCCCCCCCATCCTAATGACTTAGGCTTGTTTGAAGTACCAAGTTGCCCACATTGCTTCGATTTCTATGATGCTCTTATCTATAGATTAGCATTATGTTATTATAGATCAAATAATGACCATTTGATAGATCAACACAATGATGCAACATGGAGGATCACGAGGTATCTCATTCTGAAAAAATATGTATCATGAAGTAAATTTATGGGTATCAGCATTACCTACCATATTTAAACATAACTTTTCAGTGCCTCTAATTATTTTAAACACCTTCTCACTTTTCTGAATTAGTAAACACATGTACAGCAAGCTATGGTGAGATATCTATTTTAGGGATGACAAAACTTGATGGTCTCAATTGTAGTTCTTGCGGTTCTTTCATAGGTGGTTACTCGCAATCCTTAATGCGGGCGGGTTCCACTAATTTTTTATTTCATCCTTGCACTTTATCATTGCTATATGACATTGAATCTGGTAAAGGAGCGACATGGAATAATCTTATATTCTTATGACTTTTCAGTTTTTAAAAAATCTTAAATTATTTTATTTTCAGAGAATATCACATCATTACTTTTCATTACTATCGTTTTTCTAATAATCTATGATCAAATTTTTATTTATATGTCCTAATATTATACATTTGTTATTCTTTTTAATATTAAGTATACAATTGTTCCTTTTTAACATGAACAAATGTCATATATTCAAATACCTAAAGTATGAATATGACAAATCCTTCCAATGCATCTGAAATCTATTTCGGAGCATTAGCATCTAGGTACCATATAGTTCGCACTGATACTATAAAAAAGATGAATAGGCCACATAAAAAACAGTTATTTCTATAATTTCTATAATAACAATATTCATCCTTCCCACCACTCCACTTCTCTGAGAAGTAGTTTTGATGTCTAAAAGCAAGATTGGAATAATATCACTTAATCACCTTTATGTACATTCACCTATACTCATGAATATATTTCTTTAATTAATTTCTCTTCGACCTTTGTTGTAGATTGATGACTCGATACAAGCGGAGACCTAAGGCTAAAACTATAGAAAAGATATTTTTATTTAATGTATTAATATTAATAACATTGATATTAATTAATTTTGTACATTATAGAAAATTTTTATTTATACATATGGGATCTTGGGCTATTTAAGTTGGTTTGGGCCTTCTATATATCATATGAGGCTTTGGACCATTTACATGGCTCAATGTTAACCGAATTGAGCCATCGACCTATGATTTCAAGCAATCTATGGAGTACCATTCCATACCATGAGTTGATGAAATCTTTTGAAAATGAATCAGGACATGGAGCAAAGGTCTTCTCTCTCCATGCCTTTAGCGGGTGATGGGTGGGATGACCTGATCCTTGAGTTAGAGAGATGCACCCTTGTATCCATATTTATATTCAGCTGGCTATACCCTTTCATCATGGATTGAGCTAACTTATAGGGACAAACACACACCTGGGAAAGTGCATGGGTTAATCATTGTGATGACCAAAATCCAATAGCCAAAACTTTTGAGGCTGTTATGCTAAGATGGATAAGGTGATGTGAGGTGTCCAAGGCCACGAGTAGGGATGACAACGGTCCGGTTTAAAACCGAAAACCGCAAAAACCGCACCACATGATGTGGTTTTGGTTTGCCAAAATATAAAACCATCGCGGTGCAGTGCGGTGTGGTTTTGGTTTGCGGTTTTGGTGTTGCGGTGCGGTTTCGGTTTTGCCTAAAACCGTAAAAAACGCACCGTTTAGATCATTATAATGTTAAACCACGATGCACCACACCCGCACCGCATGGTGCGGTTTCGGTTTTACATATGGTACACCGTTGCGGTGCGGTGCGGTTTCGGTGTGGCGGTGCGGTTTCAGTTTTGACCAAAACCGCACCGAAACTGTACCGTTGCCATCCCTAGCCACGAGTTAGCCCCACATCGCATGGAGATATGGAGATCCTAAGCTACTTATTTAATTTTCCCTCTCAAACATAAAAGACGTGTTTTAAAACCGTGCGTCGCTATGAATCCCGTAAGAACTCCGTAGTTAAGTATGCTCGGACGACAGTAGTATTGGGATTGGTGACCTCCTGGGAAGTCCTCATGCAGGCACGGACAAAGCAGACAATATCTTATGTGTACGAGGCGAATGTTACAAATAATCATCAACCCAACTAAACTCCAATTCCTTAGTGGGATCTCATACAATCCTTTAGTTCTCAATGTATATTTTCCTTACAAACCAGGTTTTGTCAAAAGGCCAAGTATGAGTGGTCCGGATTACACGTGCTACATACAAATGGACAATACTTCACTTCAACAGGTGTTAGAGCTATGGGTTTCAACACATGTTGGAGCGAAGTACTTTTGATGTTATTTGACGTACAATAATCTCATACAAGGCTCTTCCTCTTGCACAAGCTTTATGTATAGTTTTGAGATATCCACACCCTTTATAGAATTATGCTACAATGTGAATGTTCTTGTGGGAAGTACTCGTGCGGGCACAAATAAAATAGACAATACCTTATGTATTTGGGACGGATGTTACAATCATCAACCCAACCTAACTTCAATTTCTTAGTGGGATCTCACACAATCATCAATTTCTCAATGTTTATTTTCCAAACTCAAACCAAGTTTTGTCAAAAGGCCAAGTATGGGTGGACCAGATTAGACTAGAATAGATTCAAAAGGTGATACATACAAATGGATAATACTACGCTCCAACGGGTGTTAAAGCTCTAAGCTTCAACGCCCAATGGAGCGAAGTACTGTTCCATATAAATCACTTCCTCTCGCACAAGCTAGCTTTATGTGTAGTTTAGAATTGTGCTACAATGTGAATGTGCTAGACTTCTATATTTCATGCCTCACATCTTCTGACTTCTTTCTTTTATAGAAAAGGAATCTTACTAGTTTACTAGAATACTAAACTTCTATTCCCATGCAAGGGAACCCTATCTAACTTTCTTTTTTTTGACATCGGTGCGTGTTTCAAAAACGTTTCGACCAATGGACCCATCTCGGTCTCTGAATGATCCCTCTGAGAATATGCACCAACCAACTCAGAAGTTTCCCTACGTACTCTAGATAGGGTAACTCAACGTGGGAGGAATTGAACCCACAACCTCCCTCGATCACCCAACCATGAGTTGCTTTGCCAACTCCCCTATCAACAACTACATGCAAGCTCATCAACCTCGATAGTATCACAAAACCTCTCAGGCACTCCGACTAATCCCTCCGAGAGTGGAGCCAGACCCACTCTGGAATTTCCCACCGCACTCATATATAGATCGGGGGGGGGGGGGGGGGGGGGGGAGTCGAACACACAACCTCCTCATCAAAGCATCAGTTGCTTGCCAACTCTCCTACCCCCTGTTGGGTTGGGTTTCTCCCACCATTGATTACACGGTGGGAGGACTTGAGGCACGTGCACCTAACATTCCTAGGCATCGCATGTGCCACCGGATGCGGAGATCCCACCGCGTGTGAGCCCTCTTTGTCATTTCAACACGCGATCTAGTGTAAGTTGCTTAACTTTAACACGTGTACCAATTGAAACTGTGATTAACACATGGGACTGACCTAATCCCCATGTGCGGTGCGGCCGCCCCTACTAGCGGACAACCGCGTCTAGCGCCGTTCTGGGCCCATCTCATGACTAACACGTATTACAACAATGGCCCAATGTTAAAGGCACCCAAAAACACGACCTTAAACAGGACCCGAACAAATTTAGGGCGTGCACCACCGGCATAGTAGGATTCGTATCCGACTCCATTACAAGTTTTCAACTCAAACTATGTGTTGTCATATTAACTTACCAACTCATCTAAAAGCTCGAGCTGTTTGATAGGGGGACAACAATGTAAGCCTAAGGACTTAGTACCCATAGGTGAGATCTTTTGCACAGGAACAAAGACCACGGAAAACATTGTAATACGCGGACACATGCAACTATGAGAAAATATAGAAAAACAATGGTATAAATATACCTCTAGGGATTTTAACGCCTCCTGTTCTGATACTATGTTAATGTACCAAGTCATCTAAAAACTCAAAATGTTAGTGGCCGAACAATTAATGTATATCAGAGGGATTAATACGTCATTAGTTTAGATGATCAATTAATTGACTATACTATTCAGGCATTGGAATGTCGGGTCATATATTATGTATCTGTATGTAAGAGATCATGTGTGTTTGAATATGATCTCATGTGGTTCAGCGCAAAAATCAGATTTGGCTTCTTGTCCTAAGAAGATAAAGATGTGAATTCCAATAAATGTAACATAATAGTTGATGATATCAATCATATTAATGGTCAAGGATGACTATCATCGTATCTGGTGTGGTCTCTCTTAACCCTTTGATTTGATTGATGGGTGAGGACCATTAGGGTTTATGGATAGGTGTCGTCAAGCTATATAATAGAGGCAACGTCCCTCCTTTCCCACTATGCATGTACGAGCCCCACCAAGTAGCAGGAGGCAGAGAGGAGAAGACATTGTCCATTGGAGAGCAACCATATATCCCTTAACACGAATAAATGGTCATTCTTTTCTCGATTTAGAACAGACCGACCTAGATCTTGGGTTGGAATTTATAAAACTTCTAACTGTATCAAGTTAGCCTGAATCCTTCTTAGATGTGACGTTGATGAGTTTCTCAAATGCTGGATCAAGTGTATAATGTTAATACGGTTGGTCCGAGTCCTTGTTAAGTTCTTCGATATACATTGTTGGCCTTTTTTCCAATCGGTTGGTCTATCAGATGAGCTGGTAAGTTAATATGGTATCAAGGAAGGAGGCTCTACTGTATGGAGCCACGAACCGGCGTACCGCTATTCTACCTGTTGCATCATTTCGATGCAATTTCCCTAAGCAGCGATAGCAGCCGCGAATGGGGCCTACGACTCCCAAGCTAAAGAGATGAAGATGTTGAAGAAGGCTTTGCAAGATTTCTTAGGCTGTGGATTGGTTCATATTTGGGGTATCTTTTTGTGGTTGTCCACACACCATAGGTCTCATAAGTAGATTCCAAAGTTCTAATAACAAGATATAAAGGTGCGACCTTTACTTGAAGCGGTCTATGTATATATATAATGGAAGAGTTAAGGTTTGGAAAAGAATAATGCTTTACGCGTGATGAGATACGTGGCACGCCTAATCATGTGTGGATACCCTGTTTGTCTGCACGTTTACCTTGCTTATTAAAATATTTCTTTTACTTAACTTTTTCATGGGTGGGGCCCCATGATTAGAGCCGGCCGGTGAAAATAAATCCGGTGGTGTTTTGAGCCCATGAACTTGACATGGCACGATCACAACCGTAAGTTGTAAAAAGCCCCGATCGATATATCGCACTGAATCCCCAACTACCATGCAAACAGATTGCAGTGATCGAGTGCCACGTCAAGTTGGCAATCTGAAGCTGGCAAACGATCGAGTTGGCTATATAGCATTACTCGAAGAATATTATTAGCCAAGAATGTATTAGAGACATATTTTAACCAGAATGATGTGTCACGATTGCACCCATACATCAGTGGTAAATCGCATTTCGCCCCACCAACGATTGATTGGATGCCAAATCGTTATGGCTAAAAGAAGTATGTAAAACATTCTGGTTTAATGGTAGAAAGGTATGTGGGATGAGAGACTAGACTAATCATTCAAATGTGTGTGTGTGAGAGAGAGAGAGAGATTAGGTTAATAACTTTACTCCATTTAAGTATCTCCAAGGAACTCCCTATTATTTTGCTATTATTTAGAGAGAGATCGGCTCCCAAAAAATAGAGAGTTATTTTTTGAAACTAAGTTCAATAGACTTTTCTTTTTTTTTTCTTTCCTTTTTCTTTACCGCTAGTGACAGTCGAAAATATATAATTAAGATAGACAATTGATGCACTTGGATTTGATTATTAGATTCAACAAGATTTTAACTTTTTTTTTTTGAGAAATCCATCTAAGAGAATGAGGGGGGGGTGGGGGGTCGACCTAGACGTACCCCTACCAATTTATTAATAAAGAAAAGCTATTACAAGAACTACCTTGCGACCGAGTAACAGAGATCCAAAAGAAAATCCCTCGATCCCTGCCAGAGAGTCGAAGCCCACATGCGCCCGAAGGACCTGATATTCGGGATCACGTGGTCCACTGAGCCGTGCTTGACTTGAAAGATTAGCCGATTGTGCTCAAACCAGATCTTCCAAGAAATCCCAATCGCGAGAGTGCCCCAACCCCTCCGAATGGTTCTGCTCACCTTCCTTCGCCTCTAAGAGGCCCATAAGAACTGGCCCAATATTTTGACTGTTAGGGTTGAAGCATTTTCTGCAGCATGCATGACCCCCAGGACTAGGGAATAAAATCCGCTCGCTCCAACATAGAGAGCGGGATAGCAAAAAGTGAAGTGGCCTGTTCTCGGCATCGTGCTCCCTACTCTGGCGTAGGGAGCCGCGTCTTAATTTGAACTGAAACTCATCAATCACGAATCCCAAAGTAAGAAGTGGCATGTTCGTATGAATGGGACATAAAGTTCGGACACTAACGTGGGACACGAAAGTTCGGATCTCCTCCAGTTGGTTGGCCCCGGTCGGTGGGCCCGTGTGCATCACAGCCACACGTGCGGCTGTGATGTGTGGCGGGCCCACGGACCGGGGCCGACCGACTGGAGAAGATCTGAACTCGGGTCATGGAGAAAGGGTATTGTGGGCCCGGCTTTCGTTCATGGGCCTAGAAGTAAAGACTGGGCCGTATCATAGCTAGGCTAGCTCTTGACCAATTGATTGGATCTTGCTTTATATCACTGAGTTCTTGGATACATTATATCTTGAGTGGGCCCGGTTAAAAATGTAATTGGAATCAGACGGGATCTGCTATTTGAACATAAAAAGGGACATATAAAAGGACACAATCCCTATCCTATTTGCCATGATATTATAGATTTTTACAACATGAATTTGCTATAGCAAAGAGTAACAATCTTTACACATTGTAACTCTTTGCTACAATGATTTTACTAGTGCAAAAAAATAATACTAATAAACATATCTATCAAAAAAAAAAAAAAAATCTAAAGTGATTTCACTGTAGCAAAGAATAGCAAGCTGCAATGCAAAGAATAACAATTTGCACATATTGTTACTTTTTGCTACAGTGATTTAACTGTAGCAAATTTTTTTCAGCAAGATTTTTTTTAAAAAAATTACTACAATGATTTCACTAACAATCCGCAACGCATAGAGTAACAATTGCTACAATGATTTGTGTCCGGATTCTATATGTTTTTCCAGTACAGCCGCATGTGGGGGATAAAACGGGCACTTAAAATAAATGAATTACGGAGGGACTTTTCACTAAACAGAAATGTTGCATGTCCTTTAACTAACACATCATCCGCTGCAAGGACCTAAGGCATATTACCCCAAATTTTTATGCTAACTTGTTACGACAATTAATATACGCAAGATGGAATGCAAATGGGCCGAGCGTGATGCACCCAATGCTGGATATCCATGCATTGGTTCAATGGGAACCCTCTTATTCCAGAAGAATATTTTTGGGGCACCTTCTATCCCTATAGAACAATTTGTTCGTAAACACAGTTTGGCTTTGTTCTTTGTTTGAACTTGTTTCTTGTTCTTTCGGAATTGTGCTCCTACGGAATAACATTAAAGGAACATTTAAAGAGAAGTTCTGATGAATAGATTTTGTTCTCATAGATACTTGTTCCTATATTTACCAAATAATTTCTCTTTAAAATATTTGTCTATAATAATCTCTCTTCGTCCACATATTTTCTCTCTATAATATTTGTTTGCCCTATAATATTTTCTCTTTCTATAACTTTCTCTACAATATTCTTTCTCTACCACATTTGCTCTACAATATCCTCTCTCTCTATAATATTACCTTTCTACCAATTTGTCTCTCTATAATACTCTAGAGAATTCTCTCTACAAAAATTTCACTCTCTAGAATAATCTCTCTAGATAATTTTATATACCATTAAAATATTCTATTAAAATTCTCTCTCTAGAATATTTTAGTCTCTACTATTTTCTCTCTGGAATGTTTTCTCTACAGTAGTTTCTAAAAAAAGATATGTAAGGAATATTATAGAAAAGAATGTTCTTGATAAAGAATGTTCTAGTGAGAGAAAATATTTTATAGAAAATATTGTAGGGAGAGAAATATTCTAGATAGAGAAAACATTCTGGAGAGAATATTGTAAAGAGAAAATATTCTCTAAAGAGAAAATGTATTAGAGAGAGAATTTTACAGAGATTGAAAATATTCTAGATAAAGAAAATATTTTAGAGAGAATATTCGAGAGATAAATTATCATAAAAAGAATATTGTAGAGAGAGAAAATACTCTAGAGAGAAAAATATACTAAAGTGGATATTTTAGAGGGAAAATGTTCTAAAAATGCTAAAGAGAGAAGAAATTGAAGATGGGGAATATTATCTAGAGAGAATATTTTAGAGTGATTGTAGAGAGAAAATGTTTTTGCGTTGCTATTACTCAGCAATAGATTCTGGCATAGTTTTTGTTACAGATTCCAAACGTTGCTTCCAGCTAGGATTGTTATGGCACACTATTCCTGAAATAAATGATAGAAGTGGCTCAAAAAATTTGGCAAATTTTTTTTTTCTTATATACCCGATTACTCTCCTCCCCAATAGGTACTTGTTGGGGAGGAACTCGGGTCGTCATATGGTATCAGAGTTGGGACCTGCTCCGAGAGTTCCGTCCGATTGTGCCCTTGCAACGTGTGTTCCGCTTCACGAAGGGTGTTGAGATGATCATGCCTCACACGGTTTAGTATTACTCCCCTCCTCAAATGTACCTTTTGGAGAGGAACTCGGGTCGTCACATTCTTGGCTCTCTAAGAGATCGATCTTTTGGAGAAATTGGATGTTGTCACATGGCATCAGAAGATAAGTCCCCATTGAAACCCGCTCTATAGGCGGGCGGCGTTGAGATATGGCTCAACAGTGTAGGTCGTGCACATGACCTGAAGGGTTTGTGCGCACAACCCGGCTCTCCGAAAAAGTCGACGTGTCCAGGTTGTGCGCATGACCTAGAGCCTGAGAAACTTGACATGTCCTTCAGCGAAAGACGAGAGCCAGTAACAAGTGATCGTGCACACGACTTGTCCAGATCGTGCGCACGACTGTGCCTGACAGACAAGGTTTGACCCAATCTTTCACGATTTAACTTTCCAGATTTTGCTATTTTGGGAGAATCTCGGGATAAAGCTTGTATAACCTATTCCCTTGGTATATAAAGGGGCCTAGGGTTTTTGGGAAGAAAGAGCATTTAAGAGAAAACTTGGGAGATGCTTGAAGAATCTTATGAGAGGGTTTAGAGAAGAAAGAGGTCCTCTTGGCAAAGGGATTTCATCTCGTTGGAGTTTGGCATTGCTAATAACTCCGTCTCGTTCTTCATTTTAGTGGATCGGCCGATCGTCTACGCTCATGGTTTTTCCCGTAAGAATTTCCATATAAATCTCTCAACTCTCTTTATGTTTTGCTTTGTGGTTTGGTTTCTTCTTTCTTTATTATTTCTCTATTTGTGTTGGATTGCTTGTTCCACATCGATTCATCGAATAATCGTTATATGTAATTGGTCTTTGTTGACCCACGTGGTTGGAGTGATTCGATATCAGATCGTTCATTCAGTATCATCGAGGAGGATCCACAACAAACTTGTATCAAAGCAGGTTTCATCATTCTTGATCAATTATCATGACAACCAACCATTCGAAGGTGTCGAATCTCAAGATCAACATAGACAAATTTGATAGGAATACTAATTTTGCCTTATGACAAGCTAGCATCAGAGATCTATTGATTCAACATGATCTTCACAAAACTCTGTATCGTCTGAAGGCGAAGCCTGCAGATATGTCAACAGAGGATTGGAAAGAATTTGATCTTTATGGCTGTAGCACAATCCGATCTTGTCTGGGGAAGGAGATCAAGTTTCTCGTCATATATGAAAGCTCCACGGCAACGATCTGGACGAAGCTAGAAAGCCGGTACATGACGAAATCTCTTACAAGTTAGTTGTTCTTGAAGCAGCAACTTTACAAGTTTCGCATGAAAGAAGACTTCCACCTACCAACACCTTAATGAATTCAGTCGGATTATATCTGAATTACTGAATCTCGAAGTACATATCAGAGAGGAAAGACTAGATCAAGGAAAGACGTGTAATACTATTACTGTCACAAAGAAGGGTCATATCAAGTCTGACTATCTTAAGCTAAAAGTGAAAGGGAGTTAGTATGGGAAGAGTGCACATTCTGAGGCGTCGTCTGATATAGCTCACATAGCAAAGGATCTATCAGATGATACAATTTTATCAGTTACAGTTCAAGAGGATCTGAATAATAAGTGAATCCTAGATTCTGGTTGCTCCCATATATGTCCCAATCGGGATTAATTCTCCTCCTATCAGAAGGTGAATGGTCATTCGATCTTGATGGGGAATAATTTTGTATACGAGACCATCAGGAAGGGAAAAATCAAAATATGTATGCATGATGACATTGTTAGGACTTTAACGGACGTCCGGCACGATCCAGATTTGAAGAAGAATCTTATCTCTCTTGGTACTCTTGATTCTTTGGGATGCAAGTTTATCACTCAAGGTGGAGTTCTCAAGGTATCTCGAGGGATTATGACCATTATAAAGGGTGACAAGATCGAGAGCCTTTATGTTCTTTATGGGAGCATTGTTACTGGTAATGCAGGTGTATTTACTTTGGTGAAAGATTAGGATGCAATCTCATCGTAGTTATAGAATAAGCATCTAAGCCATATGAGCGAGAGAGGCCTTTTTGAGTTGAGTAAGCAAGATTTGCTCTCAGGTGTGAAGAACGTCAAACTTGACTTTTACGAGCACTGTGTGTTTGGGAAGCAATACCGGGTCAAATTTGGCATGGTGGTTCATCACACGAAGGGGATGCTAGAT
This sequence comes from Chamaelirium japonicum, assembly GCA_947650365.1. Classification (NCBI taxonomy): domain Eukaryota; kingdom Viridiplantae; phylum Streptophyta; class Magnoliopsida; order Liliales; family Melanthiaceae; genus Chamaelirium; species Chamaelirium japonicum. Next base: position 75,401,788 of record OX393552.1, on the reverse strand, counting down.
TACGTTCATGCAGATGTTTGGGGTCCTTCCAGAGTTGCTTCTATGGGAGGATGAAGGTTCTTCATTTCTTGTGGGGATGACTATACCAGAAAGGTTTGGGTCTATATATTGAAGTCCAAAGATCAAGTGTTCAAAATGTTTCAAAGATGGAGGACTTTGATGGAAAAACAAACTGGCAAGAAGTTGAAGTATCTCTGCAGTGACAATGGGGAAGAATTTACATCAAAGGAGTTCCAATACTAATGTAAAGAAGAAAGCATTGCTAGGCATTTCACGGTCAAGGATACACTAAGTAAAATGGCGCCATTGAGAGGATGAACCGGACTTTACTCGAGCAAGCACGTTGCATGCTTTCTGAGTCCGGCTTGGGTAATGAGTTTTAGACAGAGACCATGAATACGGCATGCTATTTGGTGAACCTGTCATAAGCTACTGCGATTGCTTTTAAGACTCCGGAGGAAGTTTGGTCAGGAAAATCGACGGATTACTCAATCTTGCAAGTGTTTGGTTGCCTAGCTTACTATCATGTCAAAGATAGTAAGTTGGATCTACGTGCGAAGAAAGGCATATTTTTAGAGTATGCCTTCAAAGTTAAAGGGTACAGAGTTTGGTGTCCAGAATTGCGTAGCTTCATCACTAGCAGAGATGTAACTTTCGATGAGACTTAGCTACAGACTTCCAATAGGCCAAGGTTAGAGATCGATCTTGAGGACAAAAATCACGATGATCAGTTGCAAATGGAGCTACAAGTTCCTACTGTTTCTATAAAGGTAAAGAACACTATTCCGATAGAGGTGACTACTCCATAGGAGACAATTCAGATTCTAGTGTAGTAGTCTGTTGCAGTCTGCAGGCAAAAATGGACTATCAGAGCTCTAGTCAGATACGAGTATAAGAAGTTAGTTGCTTATGCACTAACCCTTGTTGATAGTGATGAGTCGATCACTTTTTGAGAGGCAGTCCAGGACAGGGATGCATTAAATGGGGCACAACTATGGGTAAAAAGATTAAGTCTCTTCACAAGAATCAGACTTGGGAGCTTGTTGCGAAACCCAGAGGGTAGAAAGTGATCTGCTATAAGTGGGTTTATAAGAAAAAATAGGATACTTCATACGGTATTCGGTAGAAGGCACGATTGGTAGCTAAAGTCTACTTACAGAAGAAAGGCGTCGACTACAATAAGGTGTTTTTACCTGTGGTGAAGCACACCTCTATTCGCCTTTTGTTGGCTATTGTGGCATTGTTTGATCTCGAGCTAGAGCAACTAGATGTGAAAACGGTGTTCTTGCATATCGAGTTAGAGGATCTTATCTACATGTAGAGCCTGAGGGATTTGTGATGAAAGGTAAGTAAGACCATGGTGCCGATTGAGGAAGTCCTTGTATAGCATCAAGTAGTCACCGAGACAGTGGTATAATAGATTCGACACATTCATGGGGAATCATGGATACATCAGAAGCGAGTATGATCATTGTGTTTACTTCAGGAAGCTTCGTGATGGTTCTCTGATATTTCTTCTTTTATATATGGATGACATGCTTATTGCTGTAAAGAGAATGTCAGATGTCAACATCATGAATACTCAATTGAGTGATAAATTTGAGATGAAGGATTTGGACAATGTGAAGAAAATCCTTGAGATGAAGATTCACCGGGATCAGAAGAGTGATACAGTTCGTTTGACGTAAAGGATTTATCTTCATAAGGTGGTTTCTCATTATGGGATGGGTGGTGCTAAGCTAGTTAGCATCCCCCTTGCTGCACACTTTCGACTATCGACGAGACAGTCTTTGAGCACCGATGACGAGCATGTTTACATAGCCTGTGTGACATATGTGAGCGCAGTCGGTAGTTTGATGTGCATCATAGTATGTACTCGCCCAGATATTGCATAAGCGGTAGTGTAGTCAGTCGTTACATAATATATCAATCTGGGAAAGAAGCATTCACAGGCCGTGAAGTGGATATTACGGTACCTTCATAGTACACTGGACATGGGTTGCTCTTTCAGTAGGTTGGCGAGTCAGTCAGAGATACAATGGGATATATTGATGCAGACTATGCTGGTGAACTGAATGGGAGTCGGTCTATGACAGGTTATTTGTTCACGTTATTAGGTGGTCATGTGAGTTGGAAGGCCTTCCTACAAAACACAGTTGCACTACCGACGACAGAGGCTGAATACATGGCCATTACGGAAGGCGCCAAAGAAATGATTTGGCTTTGAGGCATTGTGGGCGAGTTCGGTCTTTCGGAGCTTAGCATGGAGTTATTTTCGGATAGCCAGAGCGCTATCTATTTGGCGAACGACGACCAGGTCCATCAATCACGGATGACACATATTGATATCCATTTTCACTTTGTTCAACAGCATATCAAGCAGAAGGTTGTTTCTTTAAAAAAGATTTCCATGCATGATAATCCTGTCGATATATTAACGAACCCAATTCTTTTGACTAAGTTCAGGCATTGCCCCAAGCTTGGTCAAGATGATTTGAGGAGTTTTGCACCTCTGGGGTGCTGGCACCTTCAGGGTGTTTTGGCACGTCTTCTGGATGTGTTTTATGTGCGAGGAGGTATCTTTGTGCACCGTTAGTGTCCAGGTGAAGACGACGATCGAATTTGGATTCGAACTTCTCGCCAAGGGAGAGATTGTTGAGATATGACTCGACAGTACAGGTCGTGTGCACGACTTGGAGAATTCGTGCACACAACCCGGCTCTCCGAAAAAGCCGACGCATCCTTGATAAAGGGCGTGTCTGTCCCCAAATGGTCGTTCGCACGACTTGGAGCCCAAGAACTTCGTCACGTTCTTTAGCGAAAGACGAGAGCCAGGTACAAGCAAACGTACACACGACTTGTTCAGGTCGTGCACACGACTGTGCCTGACAGGCACAAGTTTGATCCAGTCTTGCATGATTTAACTTTCCAAATTTAGCTATTTTGGGGGAATCTCGGGATAAAGCTTGTATAACCTATTCCCTTGGTATATAAAGGGTCTAGGGTTTTGAGGATGAAAAAAAGCATTGAAGAGGAAACTTGAGAGAGACTTAGAGAGGGTTTGGTGAAGAAGGGGGTGCTCTCGGCGAAGGGAGTTCATCTCGTTGGAGTTTGGTATTGTTTGTAACTCCGTCTCGTTCTTCATTATAGTGGATTGACTGATCGTCATTGCCTGTGATTTTTTCCGCAAGAGTTTTCACGTAAATCTCTCGACCTTCTCTTTTTGTGTTCTGCTTTGTGGTTTGGTTTTTTCTTGCTTTGTTATTTCTCTATTTGTATTGGATTGCTTGTTCCACATCGATTTGTCAGAGAATTGCTATTTACAATTGATCTTTGTTGACTCACGTGGTCGAAACGATTCGATATCGAATTATTCATTTGGTATCGTCGAGGAGAATCCGCAACAGGTTGGTGCCACATTCATATAATAATTTTCTTGGATCTCAAAGAACAGATGAGACAAGTGAGTAGAAATCATTTTTGAAAATTAAATTGTATCACAATAGATAATAAAAAAGGATTTGATCGTTCTTTTCATAAAAGGTCATTGGGTAGACTTTAGGGGGAGATGGCAAAAATGATTCAACATAGAAAAAGTTACCATAAGTGCCCAAAAGTTTCCAAAATACAAGATAAAGCAAAAAGAAAATATATTATTTTTTTTTAAAAAAAAGAGTGTAAATTATACTTTCTTCCCCCCTGAAGTTCAGTTCAAAAACACTTAACCCTTCTATAGTTTAAATATTATATTTTACCCCCTTTAAGTAATTGACAAAAGAGGTACTGTGCTAACATTTCAAACTTTAGGGAGCGATTTGGAACAAAATAAACTCAGTGGGTTAAGTGTTTTGAGCTAAATTTTATGGGGACAAAGTGTAATCTATCCCAAAATAAAATAAAATAAAAATATTTAGGGTTATTTTGACTTTGCCCCCCAAATTTTGCCTTGAATTAGACTTTACCCCCCATCTTTTCATTATTAGATGGTGAGCTGACGGAACAGTTAGATTTGGGGGGTAAAGTCTAATTATTGAAAAATGGGGGGTAATGTCTAATTCAAGGTAAAATTTGGGGGCTAAAGTCAAAATAACCCTAATATTTACACAGGCTAGAGAGAGAGAGGAGAGAGGGGGTGGGGTAGCCGCCCGATGAAGCGGAGTTGGCCACAACCCTGATGATGAAGTTGGTCGGGTTTGAACTTTGAAGGCTCCGTCTCTCATGATTTTAGAAGGGGAAAGATTCCATAAATGGTAATTTGCACAGAGATGCCTTTTATTTCTCCCTTGAAAGAATTTTGAGGTCCTCCAACCAACTTGTACAAAGGAGGCTGAGGCGGAGGCGGAGGCGGAGGCGGAGGAGAGCAGAGGAGGGGAAGGGAGAGGAGAGGAGTAGGAGGCGGACATGGTGATGGGCTTTTCGTAAATTTTCTGATAGAGTAGAGACCCCCCCCCCCCCCATTTGTGTATATAAACAAGTCCCTCCCCGGCCTTAACTCCCCACAGACCACCAGGCCTGGTTCGTTGATGCAGTGGTGGGACATGGGTGCCGACGATGGTGTGAACGACTCCTGGCCTCTCCCTGACCAAGGGACCATCCATGGTTTAATTTACGACTACCAAAAGGTCAGCAATCTCTCTCTCTCTCTCTCTCTCTCTCTCTCTCTCTCTCTCTCTCTCTCTCTCTCTCTCTCTCTCTCTCTCTCTCTCTGTTTTCTTGAGAAACTTGATGGGTTTCGTTAAGGGGTCCTTTTTGGAGTTCCTGGTTCTCTTCTCCATCGAGTTGTGTGGGTTATCGTGGACGGACCAGAGCCGGTCTCCCGCGTGCTCCCAGTCAGGGAGGCGGTGGCGGCGCCGCCGGCGGTTTGTTTCGGGTTACAGCCCGCCCGTGGAGGGGCATTGCCAGTCCTCCCCCTTTTAATCTTGTCGGGAGGCGGAGTTGAGCGCTCAGCGCATCCGTGACAACGAGCCAGCGAGCGAGCCGACCGGGGTGACAATCACCGGAAAGCGTGCGTGCCCGGCGGACGAGTGGATCGCCAGTTGATCACGGAACGGAGAACAGCAAAGGGTCGGCGAGTCGTCGGTCCCTCGCGGCTATAAACCGTAATTTCATTTATTATGACTAAACCCGTCTCTTTTTAATAATTTTAATCAATTAAGGCTTGGTGGTTAGTGCATTGATGATTTGGAGGGCCCTCTTTAGATTGATTTCGTTGCTTAGTGAAATTGGTGATGCATGAATGCAGATGTATATATCTTGCCGAGTCTCTAGGTCTTTCATGGTGCCTGATCTCTCGGACGGCTAATATGTATGCTCATGCTATAACTGGTCACACTGCAGATTGTAATGACATATTTTTTCTTTAACTTTGCTTGATTGCATCGCTCTTCTTTTTGTTCGGGAGAAAGCACAAACTTTTTATATCAATGAAATAAATTTTAAGACTTTTCAGCCGGCCATTTTATATGGAGAAGGAGTTTTTAATGAACACTGTAATCAGATTCAACTCTATATAAACTAGTCGATGAGAGAGCCTCCATCCGCTTGTCAAAAAAAAAAAATGGTGATGCATATTTCTAGCTTAACAGTTCTTTTTTCTTTTTTTGGGTTGAATTAACATATTTAATTCCATCTCGATTCTTTAATATTAATTCTAGGGAATTATTTTTGATCATATTAATTTTATCCTTGAATTTGAATTAAAGACTAATGCTAAAGCTCTTCGGTTAATTTATTGTTGCTTATTAATCTCTTTTTTTTTTTTTTTGGAGGGGGGGGGAGGGGGTTGCTAAAGGACAAACCCAAATATTCTTCCCCATTTCTTTGCCCTATCTTCTGCCCCCTAAGTCAACATCATCCGTTGGACCATATCCGACCGATGCATCGATCAAACTCAGCCCCAACCGACAAATAAAGGGACAATAGTAATTGGCCCAACAACATAGGCTCTGCTTGTACCTAGTCATTGTCGTCCCTTTGCCTGCCAGTTGGGGCTGAGTGCGATGCACCGGTCGAGTATGGGTGCAACAGACGGCTGTAACTTGGGAGGTAGACGATGGGATAGAGAAATGAGGCAGAAGATTTGGTTTTCTAAAAGACATGCTACAATTGTGTTTAGTGTAAATTCGCTCCCAAACGATCGACACGTTCTACGGCAAGTTTCTCATAGCAAATGTTGATCTTTTCAATCCCTTTAAATGACAAAGTTGTTGTTCCATTGCCCATCCAACAAGAGTAACAATTTGGCCATTAAGAGTAACAATTCGTCGGTAAGAGTGACGATTCGGTTGGTTGACACGATACATGTAACAGCCACCCCAGTGATTTCACCGTAGCGGCTACGGTGAAATCATTGTAGCAAGAGTATCAATTCATAGTGATTTCATTATAGCAGCTCCAGTGAAATCACTCTAGATGTGTTGCACTGCATTAGCCAACCGAATCGATACTCATTTAACCGACGAATTGTTACTCTTCTTGCTGGACAAAATGTTACTCATCGGGGGATGGGTAATGGAAAGATAGTTTTGTCATTTAAGGGGTTGAACAAAGTCAACATTTACAGTGATGCAATAGTGAAAATTGTCTGTCCTTAAGCTTAAAAAGGTTCTCCGTAATGGGTTTTAATGCAACTCGAGCAGAGCATAGAGGACTTGAAGCATAAGCACCTCTACACCACCGTGGAACTGGAATCGCTGCGAACTCGCACCAGCCTCGAGATGAGGAGGAAGGAAGAGGAGATGCAGAGAGCGGAGGAGGAGATCACGAGAAGGGAGGAGCGGATCGATGAGTTAACTCGCCACCTGAAGACAGCCACCCAAGAGAGAGATGAAGCCAGGTATCAGCTGATGTTGATGAACAAGAGCTTGCAGGCCGCCAAAGCAGTCGAACTCCACCCCGCCGGCCATCTCCAACCCGAGAGCCCACACTTCAAGCCGACGAGAGCCGGCTCCGGCGTCACGGAATCCGATAGCCAATCGGAGACCCGCAACAACCACGGCTCCTACGTTTCCTCTCCCATTGAATCCTTCACTTCCCCTCCAGACCTCTCAAACATGAGCATGGCTGATTCCTACAATGAGGCAGTCCCATATCATCCACTCTCCCCCCAATGCAAGAGCTCTGCGGCGGTGGCGGCGAGCGATCAGGGTTCGGTGATCATCGACTGTCTTGCGATGAGAAAGGGGCTACCGGAGAAAGGGAAGCTGCTGGAAGCCGTGCAGGCCGTGACAAGAGTGACGCCGCTGCTGGAGACCCTTCTCATGACGGGGCCTCTCCCTCGGTGGAGGAATCCTCCACCGCTGCATGTGTTCCACATCCCCCCTGTTGCAGTCGAAGACCGGGGAACTGGAGTGCTCTTCAGTCCAGCTGCGGTTCTCAATCCGAGTTCTCCGGCTCAGATTGGATTGCAACATGAGAAATCTCTGGTGGGTTCTCATGTATCGCCTACGCCGATCGATCGGTGCGTGACAAGGAGAGGTGTTTCGTCTCCTCGCACCATCGGCGGCCGGAGCTCGAGTGAGAAGCGGCAGAGGCCTCAATAAGCGCCGGTGAGGGAGACGGCTTTCTCCTACTTTAGATGGTATGCTCTCTTGGTTAGGAACTGCTAATCTCCATTTTTAGATTTTGTAAATTTTGGCGTATTAATGATGTAAATGGAATGAGGTTGCATTTTAGGTACAAATCTTCAAGTCTTAATGCAGTATGAATATGAGCCTCTCTTTCTCTTAAATCATTGGTCATAGCCAATTTTTATTTCTGTCTAATTTTAGATTGTTGTGGAAAAAGATTAGGGGAAATGGGTGTTAAAAGTCCTATACAACAGATAGGGTTAACAAATAGGACACTCATAAGATCCCTTTAAGGGGACGATCAAAATTGTCTTCTTAATACTGATCTTACCCCCTCCCCCCCGCGCCTTTTCTCTCGATCAGCACCGAGAGAGGTGGTGGCACAACGAGCAGTAGAGACGAGAGGCGTCGGAGTAATGGCAGCGAGCAACAGAGGTGAGATGCGGCGGCGACAAGCGGGTTAGATTAGGTTTAGGATTAGATCTAGGACTCTAGGGCTCATCTCATGGCCTGTAGATCTTAAGTTTTAGGATTAGATTTAGGGTTTAGATTTTAGGATTAGGTCTAGGGTTCACCCCATGGCCTATAGATCTTAGGTTTTTGGGTTCGGATTAGGTTTAAGATTGGGTCAAGGGTTCACCCCATAGCTTATAGATCTTAGGTTTTAGGATTAGTTTAGACGGGAATGACAGGCAAATAAAAATTTGAAGCTAATTCAGGGGCATTTTTGTCCTCTGTCCTTAGGCTTAAAGGGATCTTATGTTTTGGACCATTCACTAAGTCCCGAAAAGATTACTAGCCTTTATCAGTCTGTGATGCCTCTGTGGACAATTTGATCCATTTATGTTTTCTTCTTAATACTCTAAGAGCATCTCCAACGGGCTCCTAGGTGCCTTCCCTATTCTAGGAGCTCCTAGATGTCATGTAGGCAAAGTAGGGAGTGGTGATAGAAGAGAGTGGTGATTGAAGAGCTCGCCAATGAACTTTTAGGCCTTCTCTGTTTCTCTAGTGGGGTTTGATGCAAGCCGTCCGTTGCACCATGGTCTGATCTATGAGTTTCTACTAGGCGATAAATTAGGCAAAATACCGTAGAACGGGAGAATTTGCTCATCAATTGTAATGAGTACGCTAGCAAAAGTTATATTTGGGAGCGATGTAGCAGTCCGTTGGAACTGAATATTCTCCTCCGCTCATCACTTCTAATGAAGGAGTGGATCTTAGGAGCCCGTTAGAGATGTCGTGTTTGTATTCCAAGTAGAGTACAGCTCATTAGGGTAAAATAAAATCTTATTGTACCGACAATGAGACATTTTGCAAAAGTAAAACATGCAACATACTACTTCAAAAACACTAAGAAAACAGAGAAAAATCGTGAACTTAATACATGTTTTAAAAATTTCACCCAAATATAATGTACACTTTTTTTTTTCTAGAGGAATCTCACTGTCAGTTCATCGCATGTTAGTACTTGGAGTACAAGAAAGACCAAGTTTCGAATCTTACCTTGAATGTAAGATTACTATGTAGGAGCACAGATAAACACGCCATAAAGACGAGAGATAAACCCATCACACAAACAGAAGGAAGGCCCACGTGATTCTATTACATGGCCTGCTGGGTGGGGGGCAGGTGTTTTGCCTCTGCGACGCAACCCTAATCGTAATTTACTCTTATTCTTCTGAATGGAATACAAACATACCCTAAATACATGGAATTGTTGAGACTGGATGAAGGGGGATGTATTCTTTGCGCACCCTAGCCATTGAGCTTTGTTGGTCCTTCTTCAGCAAATCTGTGCCATTGAGCACTAACTGCATTGAACCTCGCATCTCGATCTGAGACAATCAACCATGGAATACCGTGCAGTCTCATGATCTCTCGAACATGTCAAGGATATACCAAATGGTTCCTTTCGAACAAATGATATGGAACATTTCCTCCCGCTCTGCAGTGACAGGCCTCACCTCCCTCTCGCCTTAGTGGCGACTGACGAGCCTTCCAGCCTATGGGGTTATCAACAATCAGACCATTTCTCACGCCTTTGTGGCTAGTTTAGATCCTTGGTTTATCTTGTACCGGCGCACTAACAAATGATGTACTGACCACTTTGGATTCCATAAAATTAAAAAAAAAAAAAAAAAAAGCCGCATCGCACTAGTGATCCCCCTCCTTCAGATCATTTCCCATTAGCTGTCTCCGTTCCGTGCCTTGTTGCTGATCACTAGAAATCAAACACTGGAAGCAGAGTAGCAGCAAAAGTGAAAGCAGACATGGACTCAGACCCACCCATCCACCCACCCCTGATCAAGAATATCACACTTCTGTCCTCTGATCAACAAATTAATACACATCCGGAGGCGAAATACATCAATCAACACAAGAAAATGCACGCCTCCGGAAAAAAAAAAGAATGCATCTCGCACATTGCTTCTAGCATGTCAGCCCTCGCTATTACATTCACCTCAAGCTCCACTATATCAAATTCTACATCTGAACCATGTCAACTATCTATCTATCCACACCCACCCGATCGTGTCGCAAGACCCATCCGTTCTCCTATTCACCCATCCAGCACGATGAACCACCACCACCCGATCGAATCTGATTGACAGCGTAAGGGTATCAACATTTCCTGTGACCGCCGAGGAATGGGTGAACAAGAACCCGACCATTGTGCTAACCATAATTTACAAGAACCACCGAAGGAGAGGCAGCCTAGACGAGCCGATGCTGCCGAAGACCCTTGCCGAAATGAGGCTGCATCAACCGGACATACAGGCCATTCATCTGCACCAGGGAATCGTGGGTCCCCTGCTCGACGATCCTTCCACCGTTGACGACCACTATGCTATCCACATGCCTCATCATCGCAGCCCGGTGTGCGATCAGGATCGTTGTCTTGTTCCCCATGATCAGCGTGTCGAGGGCCTCCTGCACTACCCTGCTCGACTCGGACTCGATCGCAGAGCTGGCCTCGTCCAATAACAAGATGGGGGCGTTCTTCAGCACCACCCGTGCGATGGCGATCCTCTGCTTCTGCCCCGGGGTCAGGTCCACTCCCCTCATCCCCACGTGTGTGTCATACCCGTGGGGCAAGCTGCTGATGAAATGGTGGGCGTTCGCGATCCTCGCCGCCTCTTTCATCTCCGCCTCCGTCGCATTGTGCCTCGCGTAGATAATGTTCTCCCTGATGGTCGTCGAAAAGATGACCGGCTCCTGTTGCACCAGACCCATGTGGCTCCGCAGCCATCTCAGGTTGAACAGCTTCAGATCCCGCCCGTCTAGCAAAACCTGGCCAGCGACTGGATCGTAGAACCTCTCGATCAAAGAAATTATGGTGCTCTTTCCGGATCCAGACACACCCACCACTGCCACTGTTTGCCCACCGCTGACCTTGAGACTGAAGTTGCTCAAAAGCATCACCTCGGGGCGAGTCGGATAGCAGAAATCAATGTTCCTGAGCTCGATGCTTCCGTAGACGTTGGGAGGTTTGAGGCCATCATTGTCATCCGGATCGATCTCCGGATTGCGGTCTATAATCTCGAATACGGAAATCAGGGACTTCCGTCGTTTAAGGATGTATGGAGCGAGACCGAAAGGCTCCACCAATGCAAAGGTTGCGAAGGAGAAGACCATGTACTCTTTGAGCGCTGTGGAGATACTGAGACGGCCATCTTTCACAGAGACGGAGATGTACCAGAGGAGAAGAGCATTGCAAGCGAAGAGGAGGAACTGCGAGAAGCCGAAACCGAAGCCTATGACCATCCCCTGAATAAAGCTCTGCTTGAGTATCTTGCTTAGCTGCAATCTGTACAGTTCCATTACCTTGTTGCCTGCACAGAATGCCACAACGGTGTAGATATTTCTAACTGCATCCTCAAGGACCAAAGAGGCCTTCCTGTGCATCTCCTGAATGCCCCTTGAGAACCCAGCAAGCCACATTTTCTGCAAGAAAAAAATAGTTTGTCACCCCCGATTGAAAGAAAGGAAGTTTACAGTTTACACTATTTCCTCGGTCAGTTCCAAAATGTAAAGGGTTAAGAATCCTTGATCAAAAGCAAACACAACAATGGCACTAGTGATCATCAATATGAGCATAGAAAACCATGAATTCCACATGAAAAATCAAATAAAAACTAAAAAAATACATTACCACCCAAAAATTATGGCGATTGCAAATCATTTATTCAGAATATTTCATCAAACTAGGGTTACAAACTAGAGAGAGAGAGAGAGAGAGGCTATCGGGGTGGTGGTGGCCCTGGCTGGCGGTGGGCAGAGGAGGGCGGCTAGAGCGTCGGGCGGCCGACGGGGTTGCACTGGCATCACCGGCGAGGCTGTCGGGGTGATGCTCTCTCTCTCTCTCTCTCTCTCTCTCTCTCTCTCTCTCTCTCTCTCTCTCACTCTCTCTCTCTCTGTGTGTGTGTCTGTCTGTGTGGGTGGATGGGTGGGTGTTTTACAAAGGTCTCTCTCTCTCTCTCTCTCTCTCTCTCTCTCTCTCTCTGGTGGGTGTTTTACAAAGGTCTCTCTCTCTCTCTCTCTCTCTCTCTGGTGGGTGTTTTACAAAGGTCTCTCTCTCTCTCTCTCTCTCTCTCTCTCTCTCTCTCTCTCTCTCTCTCTCTCTCTCTCTCTCTCTCTCTCTCTCTGTGTGTGTGTGTGTGTGTGTGTGTGTGGGTGGGTGGGTGGGTGTTTTACAAAGGTGGAGTAGGGATGGGTTTTAGAGGAGAAGGGGCGTAGGGTAGAGAAGAGATGGGATACGTAATTGAAGGTGGCAGGTTGACGGGATGGAGGGTGGGGTTTAAAATTTGAATTTCAGCTGCCCCCTCCATAACTCTTCCTCTCTCTCCCTTCATTTGAATTTCAAATTCTCTCTTTTTCTTTTCTTTAAATCCTAGCCTTGCTTGTTTATCCCCCCCTCCAAATCAATCCGGGCTATCAACAACCCTCCCATGTTATATATATATATATATATATATATATATATATATATATATATATATGGGCATGCTATAATGCGGCATGCGGTAAGTGCGGCACCATACCACAGCCGTCTGATGCACCCGCTGTGTGCATCGCATGCACGCATCGGTGCATCAGACGGTTGTAGTGCGGTGCCGCACTTGCCGCATTATAGCATACCCCTATATATATATATATATATATATATATATATATATATATATATATATATATATATATATATATATATATATGAGGGCTGGGTTCCTATGACATGTCATAGGGAGTACCCTATGACATATGGTGAAGTAGTAATGATAGAATGTTTAGAATGTGCTGAATTTTTTTTAGGGTGATCATCTTACCTTAGATAGAATGTCCACAAAAAATCAAAGCATTCTAAAACTTGTTGGGGCATCAAATGCTAGAAGCTTTATCGGCCATCCATTTTAACCGTTAAATTGAAAATCATATTTGATGCCCCTAGAAGTTTTAGAATGAGCCAATTTTTTGCGGGGGTCCTATCTAAGATAGGGTGATCATCCTCATAAAAATTCAGAACATTCTAAATATTCTAGGGTAACTAACTCACCATATGTCATAGGGTACTCCCTATGACATGTCATAGGAACTCATTTCCCTATATATATATATATATATATATATATATATATATATATATATATATATATATATATATATATATAGAGAGAGAGAGAGAGAGAGAAATGATAAAATGCGGCGTGCGGTGTCGCACCATAGCCGTCTGATGCACCACTGCGTGCATCGCACGCCGCAGCCTAACACGCATATATATATATATATATATATATATATATATATATATATATATATATATATATATATATATATATATATATATATATATGGGTCAGGATCCGTTGACCCATATTTTTTTGACTCATCATCCTAATCGTTGGATTCGGGTTTCAGAATGTGCTGAATTTTGTTGAGATGCTATCTATGGTATCTTAATCATCCTCACAAAAAATCAATGCATTCTAAAACCTCTAGATGCATCAAATGTGCTCTTCAAATCAACGGTTGAAATTGACGGTCAAAAAAGCTTATAACATTTGACGACCCTAGAGGTTTTAGAATGTGCTGTTTGTTGTGAGGATGATCAACATACCATAGATAATACCTCTACAAAAAATCAGCACATTCTGAAACCCGAATCCAAAGATTATGATGATGGGTCAAAATATAGGTCAGAATTTCATGGGTCATCTGATCTTGACCATAATATTACCTGCTATCCAAACCGTTAGATAGAGGTTTCAGAATTTACTGATTTTTTGCAAGGATCACATTACCTTAGATTGCACATCCGCCTAAAATCAAGACATTTTAAATATCTAGGTGTATCAAATCTAAAAGGCTTTGTCAACCGTCCATTTTAACCGTTAACTTGAGGGCATTTGATACTCCTACAGGTTTTAGAATGTGCTGATTTTTTGTGGATGTGTGATCTAAGGCAATGTGATCCTCCCCGCAAAAAAATCAGCAAATTCTAAAACCTCTATCCAACGGTTTGGATGACGGATAAAAGTATGGGTCAAAAAACGATTGGTCTACAGATCTCGACCCATATATATATATATATATATATATATATATATATATATATATATATATATATATAGAGAGAGAGAGAGAGAGAGAGACTAGGGTGCGATCCACTAAAAACGCACCCTAAAAACACATCTTTTGTTAACATGATGTAATACATATGTTATCATATTTGTTATAAATGTTACACCTTATTCCATTCAAATGTTATAGCGTTATTTTTCAAATTTCTGAACTGGTAAAGCATGTGCAAAAATATGTAAAAATAAATATAACAAATATGATATGATAACATTTGTAATAAATATGATAACATATACATTACATTATATTAACATTTTCACATAAACAATTGGTTAAAAACAGTACAGAAATCTGTAAAATAACGTGTTTAAACATTTGAATAGAATAAGATGTAACATTTATAATGAATATGATAACATATGTATTAAACTATGTTAACATTAAAAATGTGTGTTTTTAGGGTGCTTTTTTAGTGGATCGCATACTAGCTTTTAGTGGATCGCATACTAGCATGTATGTGTGTGTGTGTGTGCGTGTGTTGTGTGTGTGCGTGTGCAAGCGCGTGCGCGCGTGTGTGTGTGTGTGTGGCTAAATCAATGGTTAAGTGTGGTCGATCAGTCATTGTGGACCAATGAGAAATGGAGCTATAAATCCCAGATATATAACTATTAAAAGTAGTAACTACCAAGGTTTTTGAGTTTATTGGGAATCCAACCAACTGAAGTAACTACAAGATAAAATCAAGGCTTGCACTATACTTCCCTACTATCTCTCGTCCTGTCTTCATGAGCATGGCGTATATGGTAAAATAACTAAATTATGTGTATCATGATATAATCCTTACATTATTCTCTATCTAAAGAAAACATGGTTAGAGAGAAAAGCTTATAATTAACAAAATAGACAAAAAATTAAAGTACAATAAAAAAATAAAGGGAGTGAAGTACAAGAAGTGAAGAAAAAAGGTTACAGTGAAAAAGGTATTTAAGCCAATACTGAAAATGATTTAATAAATCACTAGATGTATCAGCACAATTCAAACGATGACTAATCCCTAACACCACAATCCCTGGAGGTCTTTGTCAAAAACATTGGAAAAAAGGAAACCTATAAAACATTCATGAGAAGTAATAAGCATGCGTATGATCTAACCTGTGCAATGGCAGAAACAGTAAGAATGGGTAAGGTTGCCAATGCAATAAGAGCCACACGCCATTCTAGCAGCATTCCAATAAGAAAGGCCACAGTAACTGCTGCAGTGTCTTGTATAAATATAGAAAGTCGATTGCTGAAAGCAGCGCGAACAAATGTTGCATCATTTGCCAAGCGCATGGACAATGTGTCTGCACTATTCTCTTCTTGATCAAACCATCCAACTTCATTGCGCAACATCGCTGGAAGGCATTTCAAAACAGTTAGACACTTGTATACTGCAGAAATGTAAGATGATGTGCCAAAAATAATAGAACCTCAAGCCAAAAAAAAATCTTGTAAGATTTAATATAATATCAATTACCTGAGAACATCATCCTCCTAACTCGTTCAGTCATTTTCTCCCCCATTATACCAAAATAAAAGTGCTGCAAAAAGTTGGCGAACACTGTAATAAATCCCATACAAGCAATGATCAGGCACCATTTGTTCACTTCATGGGGTACATCATGAACATCAATTTTGTAATATGATGCAACTATCAGTGCAATAGTGTAAGCAAGAAGAGGATTAAATGAACCAAAAATAGCAGCACCGACGCTCCCTAGAACAGCATAAAGCCATTCTGCAAAACTGAGCTCTGCAAGCCTCCAAAAAGATGGTGGCCTTTGGTTCTGTAAATCCTTTGTTTTCCGCTGTTTAATAGGCATATCATCAAACTGATTCGGTGGGCGACTGAAAGTCTTTGAATGAGAACGTTCATTTTTAGGATCAGATATCAAAAGTGGTGAAATAGGTGATTCTGGGTCCGAAGCATTCGAGGATTGTCTATGTATAGACTGAACATCAATTTTAGGAAGCTCAGGCAATCTCATTTCAAAACTATCCTGCCTTTTAATGGATGGTGCTCTCTCTGCTGCCAATAGGGGCATCCCATTTTCAACCATTTGCTCTGACGGTGGGCTGTGAATGTTTGATGATTCTTGTGAGTTGTAATTGGAATCTGGTTGTCGAAATGCATGAAAACCATGTGCTCTCTGAAGAGAAGGTGATTTGGCCATCCTAGGAGACGATGGCTCTTGAAAGCTTTGACTTACTGATGAATCTCTTTCATTACGGAAAGCTGACTCCTTATAATTCCTAATCGGTGTCCTGAAAAGGTTAAAAAAAATCTTTTAAAAATAGATGCTTAATCTGATGCCTCCTTGATTGGGAAAAAATATTTCAGAACAGACGAAAGCATAATTAACTAAGTAGACAAAAGCTTAATGACTTTAACAGTAGAAAAAAAAACATATTGGAGTTTGTACGTCAACACATGTAACAAAATGTTCTATAACTGGTATCAAAGCTTGCAGATGACTCTAACAATGACAATAACCAACAACATCCAGGAAAACTAACTTACCAGAACAATAACCATCAATCAATTATATGTTCTATAGCCAGTAGGCCCAGTACCAATACTAACAGATAACATAAACAATGAGATTAATTGAAAGAAAAATGATTCATGTCTCACCTTCTATAGGCTCCAACGCAGGCCCCTTGACATGGCAATCGTCAAAGGTTCATATTACCCTTCTACCAAGCCCAGATGGGTTGTCCGATGCTTTAAAAATATAAAATAATAAACTGTCAGATACTTTTGGGGATGTGTGGTTTTCATCTTAAGAAATGCATAACTTCCATTAGACATATCCAAAATTTAAAATTTTAATATTTTTGAAATCTACTCATCAAGCTCTACAAAACTAGACCCATGGTGACTATTAAATTCCGAGGAAAATAATCGGATACAGGACTGATCTATAATTGACATTTACCGAATTATGTGACATTGACCGACATTTATAAATAACTCAAATATGTCACTTTTCAAAACCAAATTGTCACGTTAACTGGTTAAATATCACTTTTCAAAACCAAATGTCGCGTAAACTGACAGTTATAAAATCAAGATACACTTTATCAGTAGTTTGTGCCCGATAAAGCGTTTTTTAATTTTATAATTGTCAGTTTTACGGGACATCTTGGTTTTAAAAGTGATATTTAGTTGGTTTACGGACATCTTGGTTTTGAAAGTGACATATTTGGGTTATTTATAACTGTTGTGAAATGTCACTTACTTCAATAAATGTCACTTAATTATAGGTTAGTCATGTATCCGATTTTTTCCCTCCGAATTTAATAGTCACCATGGGTCTAATTTTGAATAGCTCGATGAGTATATTTCAAAATATTAATTTTTCAAAATTTGGATATGTATAATGAAAGTTATGCATTTTTTAAAATGAAAAACCAACTCCCCAAAAAATACAATTTAAAAAATTTGACAGATGTGGAGCCGGCCTGCCGGATGTTTACCACGTATAGAGGCATGTTGCTGCCGATAAAGAGGGCATTTTAGACATTTGATCTTTGCCACCTTTTCTATATGTGGGACTTGGCCCATCGGATGTTTGCCACGTATAGGGGCCTGCTGATGGCCACTATATATCAAGGTCTGCCTATCATTACTCTAATTGAAAACAACCAGGAAATTAACTTAGCATGACTATAACCAGCAAGCCTTGTCCCATCTTTTTGGGGTTGACTTTATGAATCCTTCGTCAGTTATTCCTATTGAGGTATATCTCCATTGTCACTGGAAAATTATTCATCTGTTCTAATAACTTACCGTTTATTTTACATGTTCCCCAAAACTTTCTTAACCCTCTCCTTACTAGGCCTGTCAAAGGGTAGGGACTGGGCCAAATAGGGCCAGCCCTTTGTTGTAGGTGGTCGGCCCTAGCTCTTCAGGGCTTGAAATGACAGGCCCTAGCTCGAACCTGCCAAAGCAGGGCTAGGGCCAAGTAAGGGTCAAATTGATGGCATTAAAATAAAAAATAGTGATAGGTTTACTTAGCCATTTAGGTTATTAAGGCACGATCACCGTCAATCAGAACTTCCTTGTTCAGTGCCTTACAGGGCCTACAGGCTGGCAACGCCTAGCATGGCACATGAGACGGCAGTCCACAAACTCCGCAAATTCAGAGGCTAATGCTCAGTTTGCTCACAACCAAGGTTTTAAATGTCGTTTTCGGTGTCCATGTCGGTTGGCCAAATATATATATATATATATATATATATATATATATATATATATATATATATATATATATATATATATATAGGGCTGGGATCCGTTGACAACCCAAAATGGGAGGTAAATTTACCTCCCATTTTTAACTTGATTCAATCGGTGGATAGAGGTTTCCGAATTTGCTGATTTTTTGTGAGGATGATCAACATGGCAAGTTGATCATCCTCACAAAAAATCAGCAAATTCGGAAACTTATAAGGGCGTCAAACGTGTTATTTAAATTAACGGTTCAAATAGACGGTTCAGAAATGTTTGATTCAATCGGCGCCCTTAGAAGTTTCAGATTTTGTTAATTTTTTGTGAGGATGATCAACTTGCCATAATGATCATCCTCACAAAAAATCAACAAAATCTGAAACTTCTAAGGGCGCCGATTGAACCAAATGTTTCTGAACCGTCTATTTGAACCGTTAATTTGAATAACACATTTGACGCCCGTATAAGGTTCAGAATTTGCTGATTTTTTGTGAGGATGATCAACTTGCCATGTTGATCATCCTCACAAAAAATCAGCAAATTCGGAAACCTCTAACCAACGATTATGGCGAGTTGTAAATGGGAGGTAAATTTACCTCCCATTTTCGGTTGTCAACGGATCCCACCCCATATATATATATATATATATATATATATATATATATATATATATATATATATATATATATGGGTCAGGATCGGATGACCAAGCAAATTTTAACCCAGCACATAACCCAGCACCATTTGATGCACCTAGAGATTTTAGAATGGGCTGAT
The DNA here is from genome assembly GCA_947650365.1 of Chamaelirium japonicum. Taxonomy (NCBI): domain Eukaryota; kingdom Viridiplantae; phylum Streptophyta; class Magnoliopsida; order Liliales; family Melanthiaceae; genus Chamaelirium; species Chamaelirium japonicum. The sequence continues at coordinate 75,382,594 of OX393552.1, read as the reverse complement.
TTTTTGTAGACATGTTGTCTATGGTATGTTGATCATCCTCACAAAAAATCAGCCCATTCTAAAACCTCTAAGTGCATCAAATGCAATCTTCAAATCAACGGTTAAAATTGACAGTCAAAACTGTTGATTTGAAGATCGCATTTGATGCACCTAGAGGTTTTAGAATGGGCTGATTTTTAGTGAGGATGATCAACATACCATAGACAACATGTCTACAAAAAATCAGCCCATTCTAAAACCTCTAGGTGCATCAAAGGGTGCTGGGTTATTGCTGGGTCAAAATTTGCTGGGTCATCCGATCCCGACCCTATATATATATATATATATATATATATATATATATATATATATATATATATATATATATATATATATATATGGGCAATTTGTCGGCGGAAAAAATATAAAATGGAAAGACAACTTTCGGTGAAAATATTTTATTTTTCAGTCAAATTTCGGTGTTTTTCAGTCAGATTTCGATTTTGTTCGTTTGATATATAAAAGATGGAATATTTCAGCAATACTTTAGGATAAAGATGACAGTAAAATATTGTATAGTATGAAAAAAATCAAAATTGAGGAAAAATGTAATTTCTTACTAATGTCGGATTTCGATCAAGTGTCCGTCATTTCGGCCAACATTTCGTTATGTCGGAAGGATATTTGGTACTATTAAAATTTTGATCAATTTCTATGTCGGACCCTTGAAAAAAAGACATATTTCGGTGATTTCATAGGAAATTTGTAGACATTTGATTCCATGCTCACAGCCAAATGTATAGTCCATAGGAGAGCCGGGTCGGGCTCTGCTAGCTTCTTCCCTGGCCAGGCCCTTATTTAGAAGAGTTTCTAAAATCCAAGTCAAGCCCGGCCCGGCCCAACCCTTTGGCCCTTGTAGGGCCGAGCTTTGAAGGGTTTGGAGGGTCGGACCCAGTACCCTTGATGATAGGCTTTTTTGACAGGCCTACTCCTTACAAAGGCCGCCTCTACTCTCCATTGTATATTGCTTGTTTATCACCAATATCAAAAAGATGGAAAAGAGGTGGAAAAATGTGTAAAATGAAGGTTTTTTGGAAAAAAAATTATATATCCCTTTAGGTTGCATTGATACTCCATATGACCAAAAACATGCAAAAAACAATCATTTATTCTTGGGGACACTCAATTGAGACTATATAAATGAGTTTGTGAACTGTCTGACACTTTATGTGAATTGTCTAAGACTTTCCAACACAATATGTGAATTAAACAATCACAATAAGATAACACATACGATCAAACATGATAAAGTATAACATAACTCATATGTTTCACAATACATGAAGCATATCACAAGTCATAACCCATGAAAACCCATAATTGCATGGAATCTCAATTAATTTCATGCTATTTGCATGATAAACATGATGAATCGCATCAAACTTGATGCATAGCAAATTTATTATCTAATTTTGTTGAAGATCTGAAAAGAGATCCAAAAAAGGGATTTAAAAAAATACCTAGACTTTAAAGCCCCAAATTCGTAAAGAAGTGCTTGGGTTTGGTTTAGAAACCCAAATCTAACCAAAAATGATGAAAAGGGGGGTGGGGGGGAATGGGGAAAACCCCTTCTCTGGGTGAAATTGGTGAGTGTTCCCCAGAATCTCCAAAACATGGGAATTGGGTATGTTATCGTGTCGCTACCCGACGATAAGATGACTTTTCACCAATTATCGATGATTTTTTAAACTATGCATACACTTCAACATCTCATCTTTACCATGATCATCTTGTGTGCTTGAGCCTCTTAACCATACAACATTGCAAACCTTATAATTATCTTGTAAAGATTACCCATAAGCAAGATAGAAAAAATTGAAATTTGAAATGCTCTAATCTATAAAAAGATTAGGTCTTCCCTCTCTTGTACTCTCTCGCACGGTTACTCCCCTTTTTTACCAATTTGGGATGCCCCAATCTATAAAAAAAGAAGGAAAAAGGGAATAGGTCAGATTTGATGATGAAAGACATCTTTGTGAGATCTTGACGAAGAATGGTGCTTAATCGTCCCTCTCCGACCTCCATGGACATCCTCCAGCTTTTGATCCTTTTCTTCCACGCCATCTTCTACCACCTCACATCTTCATCCCTCGTTGGCATCGCCTTCATTTTTTTTATTCGTGCCTCTCTTTCAATCGTCATTATTATTTAAACCCATTGGTTGGGTTTACTTGATCATCGTTGGTAGCTTTATCGTTGTTTTTCTTTTATCTTTACAAGTATTTGCTAACATTTTTATTTGCAAAGTCTATTTGAAGTTTAATCTACTGCTATTGCATCTTTTCTTTATCTGTCAAATTCAGAGCATGTTATTATACCTTGGATTGCTAGTTTTTTAATAAAATATGTTTTAGGATTGTCTTTGTTGCTGAAATTCATATTTAAAAGTCCTAAGTAGCCCATAAGATCTTTCATCTATAATTTGGCTTTCGTGCTTCGCTACCCAGTTTATTAACACCCCCCTTGCAGATGGAAGGAAACCCATCCCCCCATGATACAATGCCCTATTCAAGTTTGACTACAACCCCTTGCTAACCTAGAAATCGGAATAAGCCCTTGGAAAAAAATTTAGCCATAACAAAGCGAAGAAAGGAAAACTCGGGGTTAGAAAGCAAAGAATTTAGTGCTCTGGTCGACAACCATACCCCTCATTAAATAAGAAATGA